>PVJC01017047.1:0-32264 GCA_004026665.1 Murina feae
GATAAGACTATCATAGTACACAACTTAGAAAATAAAATTTAGAGATTGGAAAGGAAACAGAAATGTTAAGAGATAACCTATGGACATAGACATAGAGGGGGAAAGGCCTGGGGGGGTTGGATATGAGGTGGAAGGGGTCAATGGGAAAAACACATACAACAAAGGGAACATCTGTGGCCAACCTGCATAGTAGGCTCCGTCATGGGCCACAGACGCTCCCACACACCCAGAGCAGGCCACAGGGTTGGATCCAGGCGGGCAAGCAGCTGCCAATGAGCCTCCAAGGTCGTGTGGGCCCGCGATAGTTCCATTCCCAAGCCCAGCTGCAGGGCCGGGGCCCCGCCATGCAGCCAGCTGCCACTGCCAGGAACCGACCACCAGCAAACGCACAGGCGGAGGCCAGGCCTCCCCCTGTGCATTCGCCTGCAGGATCGCTCCATTCCCAGCCCCGGCTGCAGAGCTGGGGTCCTGACTTCCGCCAGCCCTGCAGCCACTGCCCGAAACCCACCGCCGGCAAACACTCCATTCCCAGCCCCGGCTGCGCCGGGCGAACGCTTGTGCATTCACCGGCGCCATCGCTCCATTGGACCCAGTGTTTGGGTGGGCTTCCGCCATCTTGGCTGGGCTAATTTGCATACCATTGCTCTGATTGGCTGTTGGGCGTCCCGAAGAAACAGTCAATTTTACTATTTTGCTTTTATAGAGTAGATGTTTAACCACTCATGATATAACTAATAACAATGATTAGGTCATGAGAATTATTTAAAAACACTTCTGCTGCCCTGGCTGGTTTGGCTCAGAGGACAGAGCATTGGCCTGCAGACTGAGGGGTCCTAGGTTCGATTCTGGTCAAGGGCACATGTCCGGGGTTGCAAGCTCAATCCCCAGTAGGGAGCAAGCAGGAGGCAGCCGATCAATGACTCTATGATCACTGATGTTTCTACCTCTCTCTCCCTCTTCCTTCCTCTCTGAAATCAATAAAAATACATTAAAAAAACACCAATTTAAAAAAACAAAACACTTCTGCTGAATAGTGAAGTTTATCTGAACCGAATATTTGGTAACACTTCAAGCGCCTCATCCCCTGAACATTCCCTGTTTTCTGACCACTTCACAGGAGGAGGTCCCTGCGAATAGCTCCACAAAAGCATTTTTCCATCTGTACACACTCATTAGAGAGAAGAGCAAAGCCAGCACCCCTTAAGAAGGACAACTACTTGGGGTCAAGAGCACTTTGCTGATATTGCTATTATTTTTTGTTTGTTTTTTGGTACTTAAATTTTTACATCTTATGATTTTATTTTATTATTATTATTATTATTATTATTATTATTATTATTATTTTGTATAGAAGAGAATTTCACATAAGGTTGTGAGAATTTGTCAACGAGGACTATTTCTTAATCACTTTTCCACCTGCAGAGTGCCCGGTGTGGTATTTTATAGTATACGAGCTGCACAATAATTTCTTTTGAATGTGGAACAGCCTAGTAACTCCAAGCTCTTCCCAAGAATATTTCTTAAAGGAACCTTTTGGTTTTTCTGGATGACATTTAAAATAATAGTTCTACAGATTGTCAACCTACAGCTGGAAGGCCGGGAGGTTTGGGGGGGAGTTAAGAGATCAACTGAAAGACTTGTATGCATGCATATGAGCATAATCAATGGACACAAGACACTGGGTGGGGGAGGGGAGGAGGAGGGAAGGTCAAGGGGAAAAAAAATGGAGACCTATCTATCATTCGTTGTAATACTTTAAGCAATAAAACAAAATTAAAAATAAAATAAAATAATAGTTCTATGGAATCATTTTAGACAGTAAATGGAGCAGTTTCCTCGTAGAGGCCATGACAATATCTGGTCAAAGTCTCCTGGGTCCCTTTTCTATTCTGTACTGTTTTGCTATGTAGCTTTCCAATCTAGCACTTTGATGTCAGAGTCAGCGATGCTCTCATTCTGCCAATGGGCAGCCCTGAGCACAGATGAAGATGGAGGCAGCAGTGTGAGCTACCCATCTCAGGGGACTTCTGTTTTAGAAGCATCTGGACCCTTTCCTAGGGGATGAAGGACATGTATTGTGAAATTAGACAGATTCAGGTTTAAATTATGATCCTTTAATATATTGGCTTAATCTGATTCATTAAAAGTTGATTAATTCAAAGTTGAGTCAAAATACAGTGTTAGGGGTGATCCCTGCAATTACCCTGGACCCCCAGAAAGAAGAACAAGTGGGTCTGAGAGCAAATAAGCCTGAAATATTGCTGGAAGCAAAAGTGACAAAATTGAAGTTGTCTTACTTCGAGCACACCAAGGCAGGCTTCTTTAGAAAAGACAATAATGCTGGAAAAATAGAAGACAGCAAGGAAAGGGAAGACCAAATGCAAGATGGGTTGACTCCATAAAAAAGCCATAGGCATGATTCTATAGGTGACTCAATCTCTTTGAATTTTGGTTTTCACTTTCATAAAATGAATAACAAGACCCAATGAGATAGGGGCAAGTAGGTGGTCTAGCAGACACAGTATACCTGAGGAGCTGCATCATAGGGGTTGCCGGCTGAAGCCAACAAAACATGATTTTTCCTAACGTGCAGAGACAGCATGAAAACCACATAGACAGGGAAATATTTCCCAAGGGAATGACAATGACTCTCCTTGGATGTGCCATTGATGATGCTTCCACACCCCATTCTCTCTAAGACAAGGCAGCTTCCTGTCCCAATGCCTTAGAGAGTTTGGAAGGGTCTTGGACTGACGGGCCATGCGATGTGGCCTGACTTCCTGAGATGACTCCTGGTATAAGCTCCTTTTGATCAATAAGAAGTAAGATAGCATTCTACAAAACCAATTTTGAAGAATGAGTATGTTTTATGCCATTGATTTGTGCACTTTTGCACTAACTTGTAGCCTAGAGAGGTTAAGGCACTTGTCCAATATCAAAATAAGTGGTGGAACCAGGAATCAAACCCAGGACCGTCTGGCTCCAGAGCACATAAGTTTGGGCTGGACTGTTTTGTGTGGAAACGATGGAGTCAGTGCGTGGGAGGCTGGATTCCCCTCTTTTTGCTGCAGGAAGAAATAAAATACGAGGATGTCCATGTGATGCCAGACTTCTGCTCGCTCCAGGCCAGAATTCTCTGACAATAATAATGAATATGGTGGGAGGATATTTATTGTTGGCCAGGGCCCATGCTTTTTATGAATCTTTAAAAAAAATGTATCTTTAAATAACCTGTGATGTTAGAAGGGATACCAAAGTTATGTGTTGTGTTTGTCCCTTAAGACAACCTCAAACATTAGGCATGTGCCCCTTCTAACTCCTGCTCCAACCTCAGATTTTGTCAGTAGCACATGCTGGCTAGTAACAGCTTTATGCACAGCTCAGAGCCCTGGACTGAGAACATGCCTGCCTTCCCAAAGAAGCATGGTGGTCTCCCCAGCAAGCCCTTTGCCACGTGAACTCACTTTCCTTGCCCGAGGAATGCAGGTTGGTTGGATAGAACCACTAGTTCTCATCTCTGAGATGCAAACATTAGGGTCTTCCGGGAATTAAAGAAATTACTAAAGCTTCTTTCACACACGGACAGCACATGCATGGATGTATGTAAACCATGGTGAAAACGGAATACCAGTAGTGTAGGTAACTGCATTGTACCCATGTGAACTTGTGGTTTTGAGAGTAGTGTACTCTAGTTACTTAAGAAGTCAGTCACCCTGGAGGGAAGCTGGGGGAAGGGCACATGTGACTGTATGGATTAATGTTGAAACTTCCTGCAATTTCACAGGAAAGAGTTAACAGACATTCTCATGCCCAACGCCCACTCCAGAGATTGTTATTCATCGGGCTGGGGCTTGGACATCAATGTTTTCAAAACTCTCCTCAGGTGATTGTCATGTGCAGTCAGCTTTGAGAACCAGCGAACTCTGGGTCCCTTTCCAGCCCTAAAATATTATCAGTCAAATTAATCTCAAGCCCTCTCGAAACTATTTAAATGTTCAGCTTGTCGGGGGAATATGTTTTTTAAATTTATTACCCTCTGTTTAAAAATTTTATTTTACTTGTCCTAAAGTGACCCGACTTCTGGCCTCTTTCATTTCCAAGCGTTGTGATCCTCTAGCTACACCTTGGAGCTGCTGCTTCTCAATCGATGTCCTACTCCAGGAGTCTCGTCTCCATGGGGGTCACCACCTACTGGCTGCAGACCACTTCCTGTTTCCCCTGGACCACTAACCCCGAAATAAATGCTACCGGCTCTGCACAGGTCTCCCCACCTCGGATGGAATTAGGCAGAATATGTGTTACAGTTCCTTCACTTTAGCCCTGGCCGGAGCATCATCCCATACACCAGGTTGTGGGTTTGATCTCCGGTAAGGTGTACATAGGAGGTGACCAGCCAATGTTTCTCTCATATCCATGTTTCTCTCTCTGGCTCTCTCCTTCTCCCTCTCTCTCTTTAAAAATCCATGAAAACATATCCCTGGGTCAGGATTTTAAAAAAAAAGAGTCCCTTCACTTTATTCTCTATACTTATACCCAAAGTTTTATGGGAAGCCAGACTTCCTGAGCAGTGTCATCAACCAATAGGAGTTATAGTGTGGGAGGAGAGAAATTCAAACATGGTGCTGAATGGGGCTGTGGTCACAGTTAGAAAGAAAAACACCCCAAAATTAAACCTCTCACAGGGATCCCACTTAGGGATGCACCCTAGTTCTTAGTCTAGATTCTCTGTTCCCTTGGGAGCCCTCCTATCAGAGAATGCTTCCTTCTTGGCACAACCATGATTCATACCCTAACCCCCTTTAGGAAAAGTGTCATCTACCCCCAAATTGATCTTTCCCTAAGGTTCATCCCTTCCTCCCATCAAGGCAACTCTAGGACTTGACTAAGGCACAGCAGAGCTCTTCTCAAAACCTGGCGTATTCAACCAAGAATTGCACAATGGGGGAGGGGTGACTGCATTTTGGGCACTCCAGATCCATTCCTGACAAGTTAAAAGGCAGATGTCTCCTTTTCCCTCCTGATTATCAGGTGTCAAAGGATCTCTCTCTCTCTCTCTCTCTCTCTGTCTCTCTCCCTCTCTCTCTCATATTTCCACATTTGCCAAAGACCAACCACCTATTCTCTGTCCATATGAAGGGAGAGAAACTGTTTTCTAAGCGGACACATTCCTGTTCTCAATGAGTTTGACACTTCACTATTATGCAGAGCTGTGTCCTCTCAGATTTGTCCATCCTCCGGCACCTACCTTTTGCCCAGAGGCCTATTGGAGCATATGCAATGATGCCAATTACCCCGTCTGTGAAAGCACACAGCCACCTAGCCCTGAATGGTTCCACTCTGGCCACACTAAAATCTAGGCCCCAGTCAAATTCTGTTTTCTAGGCAGGACATCTTCATCCCTTTATCTATAAGAGGAAAGGTAGCAGTGTGAGGGTTAATTTACATTCCTGGGCAGTCCTGCCTGGGCGTGTACTGGGGGTGAGGTAGGGTCTGAGGATTTAGAAATGATAGCATAGTGGCCTTTGGCTTCCTCTCTCAAGAATGCTGGCGCCTTTCCCCACCCTCTTCTTCCCCCAGGGCATTTCCCTGACCTCTCTCTTTCTCCTTAGTTACAAGAGCCCTGCTTTTGCCTCTCTACCATGTTTTCTCAGCGCATTTCTTCTATGGCTCACTTCTTCTACTGCTAAATAAACCTTCAGGTTGCTGAATCGAGATCCAATCATGAGTGACAATCTGATGCCTTTCACTGCCAACAGAACCAAGAACTTTTTACCTGCTGGTGGTATTCCCAACATGGAAGTCATGGAACAGTTTGAGAAAGATAGCTACTGGGACTCAGGAATACATTTGTGTGTGTATATATAGAAAACAAATGAAGGATTTCTCTGTTTTTAAGACTTTCATACTTTTGGAATCATAAATGAAATATAAACTTATTCTGAGCATCTTCTATGCACAAGACATTGTTAACACCCTTTATTTTTATGTCACCCTCTGTGATTCCTTGTGTACCATGACATGTCCCTATTCAACCCAAACTGATAGTAATCTCTCCTTTCTTTGTGTTGCCCAAATATTTTTTAACACATCCAGCTTTATATTAGAGGTCTTTAGAATTCAAGTCTTGTTTCCTCTGCACTATCCAACACTAAATCTTTCCTTAATTCCAATAATCATCAAGTCTTTGAATTGATATTTTATCAGGAACATTGAATCTCTCTCTCTCTCTCTCTCTCTCTCTCTCTCTCTCTCTCTCTCTCTCTCTTTCTCTCTCTCTCAGAGACAAATGATAGTAAGTCATGTTTATTTTAAGTTATAATTTTCACATTCATAATTTCATTAGCTCTGATTCTAATTCTTTTTAGCCTTCATCTTTCTTGACTAAATATGATTTTTAAAAGTTTTTTTTTAATCAAAGGCAGCACCTCACCTCCACCTCCTCCTCATCCTCCCTCCTGCAGCTCCATCATTTCAGTTGTGCTTATCTATACTTTGCTCCCTGTGTCCATCTGCAGGCTGAGGCCAGGTGCCAAGATGCCACTATTCTGGGCCATTGCTGGAGGTAATTGTTTCTAAATGTTTACTATCTTCGGCTTTGTCCCATCTTATCTCTCTCAGGCTCAAAGGGTGACCCCTAATTTAAATATCTTAAGTATTTGAAATTCACTACATACATATCCTAACTGAAATTCTCTAAGTCTTAAATTTTAAAAATTACATCTCCTCACCTGAAATCAATAGTTTTATTAACCAATGTCACCTAAATGAATTCAATACAAAGAAACAAAACAAATAAAAATTACATTCCCTTTTAAACCTCCTACTGAATTTTGAAGGCACTTTATCAAACTTGCCCATGGTAAACAATTAATATTCTGTTTTATCAATCTCTAGTGGCTCTGAATAATAAAATCATTTGAACTTCCATAATAATCTTACTAAATGCATCCATGGTATGAGTAAGTGGCTACACATATACATGTGATTTTTTAAGTCAAAAGATCAAACTCCTTCAAGTATAATGGATGGAAACTTTACTGAAGCTATTGGAAGTTCAGACTGCGGCATCAGACGATCTGAATTGGAGAATTCTTACCCTGATTTATAGGTTGGGTGACCTTGGGCAAGTTATTTTATCTCTCCAAACTTCAGTTTCATTATCAATAAAAATGAGGAGATAAGTAGTATCTCTCTTCTGCGGTTGTTTGAGCATTAACTGATTTAAGGCCCATGGCACTGTCCCATAGAAACAGCTTAGTCCTTGTAACCTATTATTGTGTGGCCAGGTTCTACACACAAACAATTCAGACATTGACTATTTCAGTGTTTTTCAGGTGTAGACAGAGGACCATCTGTATCAGAATCAACATAGGTGCATTTAAAAATGCAGATGCTTGGGCCCCAAACAAACTTACTAAATCATGCTTTCTTACTCCGAGGCACAGGCAACTGTATTTTATACAACTTCCTGGAAATATGTTGATGAGAGACATTCTAGACTGTCCCAGGGCTGCAGGCAGATGTTTTATCTGCTGCCATTTGGGTTCCGAGGTGTTCCGTGTGAGCTGTGCATCATACACTTGATCATGTGCCAGGTGACCTGCTGGTCCAAATTTAAGAAAGATCTTAAAGAGCAATTTAAGGTGGAGAGGTATTAGTGTTGATTTACAGTAGCTATATTAGTCCTTGTCTCACATTCCTTTGTGAACCTTTTTTCACATTGGATTTAGGCAAACAGTCAGAGACATGAAGAAAAAACAAGAAACAGGGAGTAAACATGCTCTCTGTTAGAGGTGCAAGATGAACTGACTCAGGAGGCAGAGGATACAAGTGGGGAATCAAAAAGAAAAAGAATGATATCCAAGAAAGGAATTTTTTTGGTGCGAACCACTGCACATCTTTTGGTTTTCTGCTTTTTGTCCCTTGGGGCAGGGTGCGGGTGTGTAGGGGGCTTGGTCTGTGTGAACAGATATTTGTTGACAGCAGTCCAGTTTCAATTCAGTTTGAAGCTATTAAATATTTAGTTTTGTTGGCATCTCAGAAAGGCAGTAATTGTTCCGTTTCCCTGGCACGTTTACCCCATGAGGCAGGTTGCAACTTGTGCGGTTTGGCCAAGCCTTAGTGGCGTCTCGAGGGAGAGGGCCATCAGAGAGTGTCATTTTGAAAGCATAAATGCCTCTAATACAAAGAGGCCCACGGAGGTGGCAGTTGGTCAGATCCTTCCCCTTAGTCCCCAAAGTGGGGGCTTCTGAAAGCTCCTGCACAGGCATCTTTGGATCCTGTGAACAGGCCAGCCCTCTGGGGAGCTTTGATTAGTTGTGATAGGGTGCACTTCTCTGTGTGAGGAAGTTGGGGTTTAATGGGGGATGACTCCACAGGTTCCTGAACAGTCCTTCACAAATGGCGGAGCAAACTTCCACCATCACCACAGAGTAAGGGAGAGTGAGTAAGAAGCATGTGTTTTTGTTTGTTGGCTTGTTTTATTAATACTCACCTGAGGATATTTTTTTCCATTGCTTTTCAGAGACAGTGGAAGGGAGAGAGGGAGTGAGGGAAGGAGGGAGGGAGGGAGAGAGAGAGAGAGAGAGAGAGAGAGAGAGAGAGAGAGAGAGAGAGACGTACTGCCTCCAGCATGCCCCATCCAGGTATGCCCTTGGCCAGGAATTGAACCATTGATCCTTCAGTGCATGGGCCGCCACTCTGACCACTGAGACACACCGGCCAGGGTGAGGCATGTCTTTAATGTCTTTCAGACCCAAGTTCAGGTACTTATTGGCTGGGTGATCTTGGGCAGGTGACTTAACCTCTATGAGCCTCATTTTGCTACCAATGCTGTGAAGATCAAATGAGATGATATGTGAGAAAACCCTTATGAAATTCTGGCCCACAGGAGGGCTCGGGAAATGGCAGCTGTGGCCTGTGCCAGTGCTACCAACATTGCTGTCACTGTGCTAAACCTGAGGACATGGAAAACACTTCCCAGACTTCAATGCAGGGAGGATTTAATCCAGTGCCAACAGGATTTGACAATGGGGTCTAGCATAGGCAGCTTAAGTAACTCTTTTCGCCTCAAAAGACGGTTGGGCTTGTTCAAATAGATTATTCAGAGGAAGTGAATTCTGAAATTCAATTGTAAACAACATGACCAATCCTACCAGTCAATCTGTAAAGATGAGTGATACGTATTTAAGGATCTGAAGCAGAAATTCAGAAATATAAGGGAACAACGAATTCTAAACTTTGTGATTCATCAACTGCAAGGCAGCCCTCAGGAGAAAGATCAAATATTTTGCCCAGGCCGTAGCTGATTTGGCTTAGTGGATAGAACATCAGTCTGCAGACTAAAGGGTCCCAGTATTGATCCCGGTCAAGGGTACATGCCAGAGTTGAGGGCTTGATCCCCAGTAGGGGGGGTGCAGGAGGCAGCCAATCAATGATTCTCTCTCATTATTGATGTTTCCATACTCTCTCCCTTTCCCTTCCTCTCTGAAATCAATAAAAATATTTTTAAAAGAATCTATTTTAAAAAATATGTGCCCAGAAAGTTTACAAAACAATACTTTGGAAATAAAAAGGATTATCTTCAGGTTAACATTGCTGTAGGGAAGATGTGCTTTTTGGTGATATTAATATTTCATTGCCTAATGTTACATACAAAAAAGCAAATGATTCATAAATGTCTTTCTCTGATGTTGTTCCAAGATGTACATATGCCCTCAATTAAAGGAGAGAGGAATTTTCACTTTTCCACCATCACAGCTGTGTCTATTCCTCTTCCCCATGGGTGATACCAAGGTACCTCCCCCATAAAAATAATTTTAAATTCACAAATAAGTAAGATTAGAGTACTGGAGGGTAATTAGTAATTTCCAGAAGTAAATGATATTATTCAAACCAATGGAAACTATTATTCAAATATTTAAAAAATAAGCCAACATTTAATAATACAAAATTATTTATTAGTAAAAAAAAAATTAGAATTTGTTCATTATACAGAAAAGTAAAACCATTAAATGTTCCCTATAAAACTTTTCACTGTAAGAGTACAGAGTAGGAGTGGTGCCATGACCGGGTCTGAGGACTTCATGTTAATGCCAGAAAATGCAAAATGGTGACCTGTAAACTGCATCTGTGATGTTTTGTTAACAGGTTGCCTATTTCAAGTTCTCATTTGGCACAGCAGAAAAACAGACATGTGCATGCCATGCTCCAGGTTAATGAGCTCTATGAGCTGTAGCAGACGTCACAGTTTGTTTCCCGCAAGTAGAAATCACTGCCTGCTGCTGCTGAGGGGTCCAGGTTCACACAGTCTGTGCTGGGACAGGAAAAGTACTCCGATGCGCTGATGGTGGCCAAGTGTTCTGCCTCGCAGGACACACAGTAGCAGCCTGAGGTCGGGGCTGGGAAGAAGCAGTCGTATTGGGCGTGGGAGGGTAAGTGAGGGTAGGTGTAATCTTCTGAGGGGTAGCCACAGTTTCTGGTGTCCAGAGAAGGGGTAGGATTGTAATTCTCTGGAGTATATGAAGGTAGATGAGCTGGCGAGTAACTGAAGTCTAAGGAGCCAGAGAGAGTGGAGGAATCTGAAGGTGACCCTGGGTTCTGGGGAAATAAAAACCAAGGAACAAAGAGCACGATAATGTAGACAGGATTAAAAGGACTGAAAAGAGTGGATTTAAAAACTCAGAGTAAGAACATTAGGGGTAAAGAAACAAAACACCCAACCCAACCCAAGTCTGCAGAAGTAATTTTATTTGCTGATTGCGTGATTTCATGACACCACATTCTGTATTTACCTATTTCTTTCCCAACAATAAATTGCCTTGCTTCACTGGCTTCCTTTGTTGTAACCTTACTTTAGAGGATGCTTTGTCCTTAAACCACATAATCCCATTGTGCTTCAAGTCACCTGCTCATTAGCCCCTGCTGTGGGCCACAATATAAGCCCTGGGCACAATGTAAGCTACAGGTGGCACCGTGGACAGTTCTCCACACCCTTGGCTGTGAACACACTCAGATAGGACTGGGGCCTTCAATGATCCAGAATCTGGGAGACTCTAAGATGTGAAACTCCTCTTGTTTTCACTAAAGTTTTATCCCTTGATGAGAAAGGTACTCTTCTCTTAAGCAGGTCTGCAGTTGTTACTGAGAAAGCATAACTTGGAAGCTGGGCAGGAACTGGGTGACTGGGGGCCCTGTATGCATATTCTGTGGAGTTAATTCCCTATCCCCTTAAAATTTAGTCTGATACCTACACAGAAAATTGACAAACTGAAAAAAAAAATGATTTCCATGAAAACATGTACTTTTTAAGGTTTTAAAAATTCTATGAGTGTCTACAAAACTTCTAAAACAACTGGTATCCTACTATTTTTAAATGTTTGAGGTTCATCCAGAATGGACCATCCAAATTTTTCAAGTATTAGAGCTTCATTTTTCTTAACCATCTCAAACTCAAATGGCTCTTGTGCCTAAACCAAACCAAAAGAACCAGTTAATAGAGTCAATTCAAAGTCAAAATAAAACAAAACGCACCTATCAAAATGACAGTGTGGTACTGTGCAGATTTGGCCTTGATTCCATTTTCAAGAACCCCCAGATTCAAGGGCCGTTTTTCAAATTAATGATTTCCAATGAGGAGATGTCTTAATTTTAGAGTTTAAAAACATCGCATGTATATTGCCCCACAGTAGCTTGGGAAATGTGTGGTTATTTCTACTTCCAATGAATTGTGAATGGTTCTTTGCTTGCCCCCTGGATGACTTCCTTGTTGACAGTGTTTGTATGCTTTCTCAGGAGACAATGCAAACATTCTCACACAGCATAACCTATATAATAAGCAATAAACAGGTTTTGTTAAGAACTGAGCTGATTACCAGGCTTTGGTTGAAGCAGAAAGGGGCGGCCTGGAAGCTGTCAGGGAAGTAGTGGGGAGCACTTTGCATGGAATTGAGCAAAGGGTCCAGGTGTGTCTCTGTCTGAAGGTAGGAATCCAAGATCTGGTCGAGGCAGCTTGGGTTTTCTTCACAAGAAACACAACTGGGAAATTCTCGGGGTTGAAAGTAATTAGGTGTGGAAGAAACCGATTCAGGTTCAAAATACACTAGAAGAGAAAGGAAAAAGTTTTTTTGCTGTTTAAAATTTGCAGTGACGCATCCAAATGAAGTTCTATGCTACATTCTGAATATTTGCTATGCCTAAGGGGGAAGGGGGCTTATGAAGTTCCAGAAAGGTAAACAGTCAGGCAGTTTAGGTTTTTCAGTTGCCTAAGCTAATTCCAGTTTCATTGGAATGAATCTGGTTAATAATATGGACATTGGCTGTGAATGTGGCTAGGGCTTATTTTAGCCCTTTTATTTTAAAGGATGCGGATCCGACCTGGGTCCAACTGCCTCAGCGAATAATGGCTCACGCCTGCACTTCCTTGGACCCTAAAAGCATCCACATTCAGCCCCTACCTGCAGTTCAAGCACACGTCTCCGAAACAGCCAGAGTTGTTAGAAAATCTAACAACTCATGGGAAATAATTCTCTCGATTTAGGGTTAATACCTTCCTAAAGTTTTCACACTTACTAAGTTACTTAAATTCCAAGGAGTGATGTAAATACCAAGCAAGTTATAAAAACAGAAACCAGGAACATACAGGACAAATTAGTATTACTTGCTCTAAATTACACAAAGCAAAAATCTTTTCTTGGTGTTCACATGATAATGGAATTAGAATAAGTTGTTAAATACCAAACAAGAATAATTCTGAAACCGTGACTCCTTTTCCATTTTAGGATTAATAAGCTGGATTTGCGGTTATTAATCTGAAAAACGCTCAAAGAAAGGTTTAGAGTGTGTCCATCAGAAGGATTCTTTGAAGTCTTAAGGTTCCTTTGAGGTTAAGTGAAAGTGGCAAATTCAGTGGTGAGCTACCATAAGCAGGTTTCCTTGTATATGAACTCTTTAAACTCTTAGCTGTTGAGTGGCATAGGTAGGAGTGTTTATGTAGTAGAGTTATTCGTATTGGGCTGTGAAAACTTTCCGCTGTTTGAAGTGCTTTCTGGAAGGCAGAAGGGGAGGGAAGCCCCCGTCGGCTAGATTCTAGGACCTCAGAGTGTTCTGTAGTCCATGGAACGGCACGAGACAAAAGACAAGTTTCTAAAAATAATTCTGATCTTTTTGTCTATTTTGCTACTTGGAGATGGGGAACTGGAATGCATGAGAAGAACAGACTCAGGATAGAGTAGATAGGAAAGAAGAGACAGCTCAGAAAGAAAACATTTGCACTTGTTTGCTTTCGGGGCTTCCATCTGGAGTCACTATGCCTTTTTCACCTTCTGATTGGTTGGATTGCAATTAAATGGTGGTGCCTATCTTAACCCCTGAATCAAGCATTGAAAGACTTTCGAGATGCACTTTTGAAAGAGTGTGTGAGGGAATTGTAAGGCTGCTATACTGACCTGCAGAAGGTGGTGTGACTGGATTTGAAAGGTGGACACTGTTCCCTCCGGACAGCTGCCAAAGCAAGAATACAACCATAAAGCAAAGCGAAATGAGAGGTCTCCACAGAGAAAGCTAAGACGTTTTGATGTGAACTGTGTTGCCTTCTGCTCTAAGGTAAGCTAGATTTTTTCTTCTAAAAAAAGTTGCAAGACAACCGATCTTACATGTATTTTTTAGTTTTAATTTTTAGGTTTGCTTGGAGATTTTTTTCTAATATCAGATTCTCCCACTTAAAATGTAAATGCTATTTATTCATTTTGATAAAAATTTAATTTATAAGATTTTGATATACAAGAAATGTAACAATTCAAGAAAACCCAGTAAAGAGCCTTTCAATTAAACCATTCAATATAAAATTAGTTTAATCCTCACTTTTATGATTTAGTTAATCATTTCCTTCAAAACTTTCATATAATATCTGGCTACTTAGCCTTAGGGATTTATTTTCCCCAAAGGACACAACTCTTAACTTTATTAATCCTGGGTAGTTCAAAATATTCATATGAATATATATATATATATATATATATATATATATATATATAGTCATTGAGTTGGATCCTATCTATATTCTAGTTAATTAGTTAATGGCCAGGGAATATTTCAACTCTATTTTTTAACTCATTTTTATAAAAGTTGCTTTTTTCACTATTATAAATACTTGAAGTTTATGAGATTGTCCGTTTTAATCATTGAAAGTAAAGCAGCCTGTATCTTCCAGTTGAATTGGTAATTTTCTAACTGTGTAATTTAGGATTTGTTATTATTATTTCTTTAGGTTTCAGGTGCTGGCTTTAATGTTAAAGGGACCAGCGCTGCTCTGTGATTCACCGCACCTCTCTCTCGGGTTCCAGGGTGTGCTCACTACCACACACAGAACCACCAGGAGAGCGCCGCCAGCCAGGACTGAAACAGGAGGTGGTGTTAATTTTGAAAGCGATCCATGCTGTAATGTCATGAACCAGGAAGCTGGAATCCTTCACCAGCTTTTCATGCAAATATTTGGCTGCAGCTTGAGCTAAAGGACTTGAAAGGAGTGGGTTTAAAAACTGCTTCATTGTAGGGCTTTCATTAACCCCATTCCTGCCCCCCTTACCCCAATGGTCTGTTTGTCTGCCTCCCCACCTTATCTCCCTCAGGTATGTTTACAATATCCTATTTGATATTATCTTTCTAGTCATGGGTTCACTTTATACTTTGCTCCAAGAGTACAAAGAAAGGCACGCTTCTCTTAGATTTCAAACAGCGCAAAAATCCACAATCTACAATTTAAAAAACACATCAAGGCTGTTAAGAAATTAATGGTTAAAAAAGGGTAAATTATATATTTGATAAGTATTAGCTCAAGTTCCCCTTTACCCTAAAGGTAAAAGAAGTTTGTGCGCGCATACGTTTCCTGGGCTGTTTGTAAATTGATCTGTCCTGACCGAAATCAGTTTTTTTAAAAGTCAAATTTACAAATACTACATGCACACATTTCTCCTGGCACTGTTTGAAACCCTGATACTCATCTCAGTCTATCACTTCCATTCACAATTGCCTTCTTGAAATTTCAAGTTGTGGATACTACTGATTCTATGACAATTGAAGATACATTTCTTCCTGCTTTGTATATTTTATAAAATTAACTCCCTCCTTGGCTTAAAGCTCCCTAGAAGTATCCTCTAATCACTGAACAACTTGGAGATCATCTCTGTGAAGCCAGAAGTCTAAACCAAGAAGCAGGCACACATTATCCCCTGGTATCCACTCCCCTTGCTCCTGAGCATACCTTCACAGCTTTCCTGGAATCCCAGATCCTTCTGATGGCTCCCACGGAGGGACTGTACATCTGGCTCTCGTAATTAAATCACTGTGTGGTGCTACGCCTGCCTATGAGGGCATGGGCGGCTATACTCTGCAAGGCACTAGTTTGGAAGTATCGCTTTATTGTTTCTCTGGGGGAGAGGAGGGGCGGGGGGAGAGGTTGGGTGGGGAAGGGGGCTTGAGAAAAACTTAGGTAAGTCAAACACCTCCAGGGAGCAGATCCTGGTTAGATACACAAGTGAAATGCTTAACCCTTGCTTTCCTTCCTGCAGCTAGCTAACAGGGGGACAGTGGCCAAACCAGCCTGCAAGCAGCCAGCAGCAATAAAATCACCATGGACTTCTCTAGGTGCAGCTGAAGCAGAACTCTACCCTGTACCAAAGCTCCGTAATGAAAGATTACATTTCGTGATGAACGTCTTCATGATTTTTTTTCTCCCTCCAGAAGCCTTTCCCAGCTCCCTTGATCTCAGTTTTATTAATTTTATAATTATTTCTGAATTGAAGGGGTTGGTGGTTGAGGTTACCAGACTCCTGCTCAGCACAGCTGGATCTGCATAAAGATGAATTCAGGGAACTAATAGGCGGGAAGTGGTGTGTGTGTGTGTGTGTGTGTGTGTGTGTGTGTGTATGTGTTTAAGAATAAGAAGACTTTGGTTCTAGTTTTAGTTCTGTCATCAGTGACTGCAAGACTTTGAACTTTAGCTGTAACTGAGGCATACAAACCCCTGATCTACTAATCTCCCTGGTTATTTGAGAAGTAAATGAAGTGAGGGTGCAAACAATGTTTTAAAAGAACCACTGTAAAGTCCTCTATAAGCAGAAGGAGGATTTATTGTGTTAGCTGAAATTCTGCCTATCAAGGTACTAAGTTCACCAGCAAATTTAAAATGCATGTTCCATGTGCCATATCACAACAAGCTCACACCTGAACCTCTAAACTCTGAGCAAAGGGTGCGGATCAACATTACTGGAACGCTGGCTTTCAAGCCTTGGTTGTAATTTTACTGTAGTTGTTTTTCACAAATAATAATGAGAGCTAACATTAACTGAGCACTTACTACATGAAAAGCACTCCTGTAAGTGCTTTATATGCAAAAACTCATGTAACCTCACAAAATCTTAGTACGTCCAGTTTAAAGATGAGAAAACTGAGGCAAGAGAGGCAGAATAACTTGCTCAGAGGATACACATCACAGAGGCACTGAGATCAGAACCCAGTTCACTGGCTCTAGAATCTGTGCTCACCACCCCTACATCATTGGCCTCTCCCCACAAAGGCCCATTTCATGAAGCTGTGCATGGCACAGAGGTAGTACCAGGCACAACACCTGCTGTGAGGCAGATGCCAATAAGCGGAGACAGCAGCAATGCTGATCCTGGCAATATGGGTCCCAGCTGCCAGGTCCTACACACACATCTAAACCAACCCACAGGCAATTGTACAATCAAAGGCTCTCAGTGATGAGTTTTCCCTTTGTTGGAGGCTAACCCGACCTACTTCCTTTGGTTTTGCCACGGCCCTGAGAGCTCCTGGCAGTACTATCTGCTTAGAATGTATATAAGCGGCCGGGGACTCTGGCTGTCCAGATTAATCTCACGATAACCTGGAACTGCATAAGGCTTCATTGCGCCGTAAGGAGGTGTTTCTACATTCCAAGCTGTCTCCTCTGAGGAGACATGGCCTCTTTCTGTTGGAAACTTTGAGTGACTGTTGATTAAAGATAAACGAGCTCAGAGACTGGGTTCCAGGAGAATGAGGAGGCAGGAGGTCTGTTCCACAGGGATTCTATCCTTGACGGGCTTCCTACTCTTTTGGGAGAGATGTTCTTTGCATATGGGAGGGCACATCCTCTGTCTTCTTAGCAGAGTAACAACCTACTGACCTGCTGGCTACTCCTCTCCCTACACAGGCTCAGCAAGCCTACCCTACTCAGCTAGGATCAGCAAGGGATGGGCTCCTGAGCCCCAGGACATACCACAGCTGTTCTTTGTGGCCTGTGGTGAACCAAATGAAGCTGGGCACCAAATTTATGAGACCAGCTGAGGAAGGCAGGTCTGGGGGTGGTGCCTGGGGTCTGGGGTGTCCTCAACACTTTCCCAGATGCAGGCTGAATGAGGTCTAACCAGAGTGAGGAGTAAGCGAAGGATTTATGCTTACGGTTCCCCCGGAGGCTGCCTGGTGAGCCCTTCGCTGCTGCAGCAGCTCCTTCACTGTGATCTTCACTCGGACACCTTGATACACCTTTGGTTTTTCTGGGGGGAAGACAACTGAGTTAGTGGGCAAGTGTGAGGTTGGATGTCAGGCTGGGGTCTGGAGATCTTCTTTGTAGACTTGTGGCATCTGAGGCCAGGTTTTTAGGTTTGGAGAACACAAGGAAAATGCTAAAAGGCACGTACGTGGGAAAGAAACTCTAATTGTCAAACTTGAAGGCGTGAAGGAAGAGAGGCAGGAACATATGGAAATCTGTGCGACCATCCACCTCAGGCTGGGTCCTATCCCTAGACCAACAAGCACACAGGATTTTCTGTGCAGGAATGTGGAGAGCAGGCCAGGGGAGCTCACCGTCTTGGCTAAACTGGGGACACCTGGGCCCGGCCCTCTGGCCTGGGAGAGGGGATTATGGACCAGAAAAGGGACCTGGCGCTGGTGTAGGGATGCTCTGTGACCTGTGGGGGCCGACCCAGCCCACCCCACTCTGATGCTACCACTGGTGTGCAATCTGAGTCCCTTCTTTCTCCACCAGGCCAGGTGTGGCTTCTGGGGGAGGCTCCGACCTCTACGTGCCCTTGGTCTGGAAGCCAGCAGGACCGGCCGTGAGGCTGGGCGAGCCTTGTCCTTGGGCCGGCCAGGGACCCGCCAGTCTGACCCCAGTAAAGGGCTCAGGCGCTGGGAACTCCGTCATTCCCTTCCGCCGATCGTTTTGTTATGCCTCCCCTCCCTCGCCCCCTTCCTCCGCCTTCCACGCTCTCCATCTTCTCCTCCTCCTCCCTCCTCGAGTCCCGCTCCCGCGCTCCCCTTCCTCCCGGTCTCCCCACCCCCTCCCTCTCTGGGGCAGGCCCTTCTCCGCTGCGCGCGGAGGCTCCGAGTTCGGGGGGAAAGCGGGGCGGGGATCCCAAGGACCGCGCACTTGGCGGGGAGGCCGCGCTCTGGCAGGGGCCGCCCTCGGGGCGGCGGGAGGGAGCCCAGCGCGCCGGCGGGGCGGCGGGAGGGAGCCCAGCGCGCCGGGAGCGGGCAGTTGCGGCCCCCGCCCCGGCCCCGCCGAGCCGCAGTGAGTAGGTCGGGCCGGGCTGTCAGGTCGCGCCGGCCGGGCTGAAGGAACTTCCCCGGTCGGGAGCGGCCGCAGAAGCGCGGCGCGACTCCGACTCGGAAACCACTGGGAGTGAGCGCCCGGGAGTCGCCGGGGTGGGGCCGGGCCCCGCGCTCTCGGGCGACCGCGCGGCCAGCCGGGGCCCCCGCCTGGCGACAGTGCCAGGCCGCCAGCGCCTCGCCCGGTCATTGCGAAGAGCGCAACAGGACAGCGGGGAGCCCCCGGGCCAGGGCCAGGGTCAGGGAGCGAGGAGTCTCCCCGGGAAAGGAAGGAGCCCCGCGCCCCGCCCGCAGGGCGTGGGGGCCGCGTCCTCCCCGCGCCCAGTCTCCCCCGCGGTTTCCTCGCCGCGTTTGCGGCTCCGCGGGCTGCGGGCGCGGCTCGGGGTCGCCCTGGGACCGCCGCGGTTCAGCCTCGGGCGCCCCGCACGCCCTGCTTGCGTCCCGGGCTCACCGTGAGCCTCTAGCTCCCCCCGCCGCCGCTTTTGGGCGCGCAGAATCCGGGCCGCCAAGTCCCCGGGTCACAACTGTGGCCACATGGAAGGGCGGGTCGGGGGCCGGGCCGGGGTACGCGGACGTCCGCAGCAGCTAACTGGGCATCGGGGCCTCTGCTCTGGGGAGCAGGCGCCGAGTGGGAGCGGCTACAGAGTGGCCCGGGCCCTCTCCGGATCCCCGGCGCACCCTTGTATGCTCTGACTTTGTGCCTCTCTGTTCTGTGCAGGAAAAGCTGTGGAAATACACCCAGACCAAAATGCCCCTGGCCCGCGTGACCCCACCCCGGAGAAGCAGCTGAGTTACCCGACATGCTGGTCAGCAGGAGCTGGGTCTGTGGCTGGATGCAGCAGCTGCAGGGACTCAGCGCCTAGGAGGGCTCCTGTGCAAGGAGAGAAGCAGAGATGCAACAGTTTTAAAGTTTCACAAAGCATCCAGCTGCATCCAGGTTCCTGGAGCAGAAGACAAACAGAATTAATGTTTTATACCTTCGGGTATAGGTTTGAGTTTTTCCCCCCTCATGCCAAGTATTTAAAACCTCTAGAAACCCATGATTTGACAATCAATGATTGCGCGGTACTTTCAATTTGAATATTCAAAGGCTTAACAAAATGGACTATCTTCTGCAGAAATCCTGCACACAGGCACCCCACAGAGAGTCCAGAGAAACAGGGAATGAGACCCCTGTGGGTCCTGACCCTTGCTTTTACTCTATTTTGAGCATTTTGCCCACCTTCTCCCCAGACAGAGCAGGTGTGCTCAAAGATGCTCTGTATTTCTGCCTCAAAAGCAGCTCCAGGAGCCCTGGGTGACTCAGGCTGTCCTTCCTGTGCACCTGAGCCAGGGTGGCCGGCCAGGCGGATCCCCACATCCCAAATCTATATTTTAAGGGGAAAATCTTACATTTCGAGGAGTGAATATGACCAGCCAGTAGGTGTGGCATAGCAAGGAGTCACTCTGGGCCCAGCTTGCAGGCCAGAGATCCAGCAGAGGCCTTAGCTCTGCTCCTTTTGACCCCACCTGGCCATGTGCAGGCTTCTCTGCCCTTTCGTCTGCTCTCTGTCTGGGCCCCAAACACTGGGGTTTCAGCCCAGAATGCTTGCCCGTTAAGACCCTTTGCTCCCCCTAATGTGCTGGGCTGCCCATGGCCTGGCAGCCTGGAGATTTCCTGAGGCTGGTGGTTTCTTCAGGGTGAAGTTCCCTCTTCTCCCCCCTTTCCTCCCTCTAGAGCAGGGGTCCTCACACCTTTTAAACAGGGGGCCAGTTCACTGTCCCTCAGATCGTTGGAGGGCCGGAAAATAGTTTAAAAAAAAACTATGAACAAATTCTATGCACACTGCACATACCTTATTTTAAGCAGGACAGGCAGTGGCAGCAAAAACACCCGGCATGTGGCCCGCGGGCCATAGTTTGAGGATGCCTGCTCTGGAGCATCCCTGCTGGTTTGCTGCAGGAACTTGTGTTTAGGAATGACAGTACGCTTGGCTCCTGCTCATTTAAAGGACATGATGTACTCAAGCTTCACACTTTGGGGTGAGAGGTGGGAAGGAGGTGGTCCAGGCCTGAGCCCCTCACAAATGACCTGGGACTGTGTTGAGTCATTTTCTCCAAGCACTTCAGGTGCCTCTTCCATGTGACTTGGAAGCTTGAAGGCAGACGTGGTTCAGGGAGGAAAAGAGTGCCAGGCCCAGCCCTTTCCTAGCCCCTGAGGGGAGGGGAGGCCCTAGAAGACAGAAGCAGGGTGGGAGTCCCATCAGGCCAGGCCAGGCCTGGTGAGGGGCCTGGGTCTCTGCTCTGTCCCCTGAGTTCTCTGAAATGCCAAAGTGGCATTGAGCCCCAAAGGGCACGAGAAAGTCATCTGGATGCCCTCAAATGTGTCTATGGCTGGGTGGAGCATAAGGCAATGGGGGACCAAGGCGCTCTGAGTGACAAGACACTGGAGTCTGTGATGGGTAGGCCTTGCTTGACAGCTCAAACCTTGTCTCTGGGGGGGGGGGGTGTCAGGACTGGGAGCATCTGAGGTGGTACTGGGCACCGGAGGGCAGAACACCTGGAATCTGTAACAGCTTCTGCAGCCTGTTTCTCCGCAGGCCCCTGCTGTGTCCTGAGTTTCCCTGCTGGGAGTCAGGCTGGAGACCAGACTCAGGATCCGGGGAGAAGAATTGAGAGCCTCAGTTCCTATCTCCAGTCCTGCCCTGCCCTACCTTGCCCTGCCCTGCTGCGCACTGCTCCTTTGCAGTAACGGCAAACAGCTGGGCATTAGGGATGGTTTCATCCTCAGCTTTTCCATTATTTCTTTAGTCATCTACCTTTTTGTTTCACACTTATTTTTTGGTTTGCTTTTAAAAAGCTTCCTCTTTGTCGTTTGGCCTGTTTGTTTATTTCCCCCTCTCCCCCCAAATATCTTTTTGTCTTTCTTTCTGTGGCTGCTTTCCTCCATTTCTTGCCTGCATTGATTGTTTTCTTCCCTGGCTCCCTGTATGTGTCTGTTTTCCCCTGTACTGAGGTGCTGTCTCACTTCTTTTTGTTTGTTTGTTTAGTTATATATAATATATTTTTATTGATTTCAGAGAGGAAGGGAGAAGGTGAGAGAGATAGAAACACCAATGGTGAGTGAGAATCATTGATTAGCTTCCTCTTGCAGGACCCTCCCCCCCTGCCCGCCCCGACTGGGGATGGAGCCCGAAACCCGACCATGTGCCCTGACCAGGAATCGAACCATGACCTCTTGATTCATAAGTTGATGCTCAACCACTGAGCCATGCCCCCTGGGCTGCTGTCTCACTTGTATAGGCTCAGTCTCCTTCCTCCTTTCCTTCTCTGTGGAGATGGACAGGGATGGCAGGAGACCACAGGTTCCCTTGGCAACATCACTGAAGTTGATGCTGATGTTTGGTTGCCCTGCGGAGAAGGCAGGCAGCGCTGGGTGAGAGATGAGCTCCTTGGAAGTCACCGAGTCTGTAGGGACAGTGATGAGCTCTGTCTTTTTGCCAGGAAGCTGCTGCCTGAGCTATGGCAGCGTTCTGGGGGCTTGAGGGCTGGCACCTGCCGCTACAATAGAGGTTCCTGTGCTGTTGCTGGCCAGCAACTTCGGACAACTGGGTTTCCTCGGGCCTGAGCCCTATTTTGAGAAAGAAGTCCCCATTTTTTAACCCAATATTAAAGGATATTAGTTTCTGCTGTTTCTATAATTGCAGACCCCAACCCACATATTCAACAGTCAAACACCAGGCTTGTGGGCATAAGGGAAAATCCTTTCTAGACATGTCCCGCAACTCTCTTCTAGACCTGTGTTGCCTCTTGGAGCCGCCAGGTCTGCCTTGAGACCCCAGAGAGTTGGATGTTCCTCACAAGAGACCTTTTTAAAAATTGTCGTTTATTGAGTGTCGATTGGATGTGAGACACTGTCTTGCATAGTCTCACTGTCTCACAAATGAGGGAACAAGCACAGAGGGGCAAGCAACATGCCCAGGGTTATTGAGCATAGACATGGCTGGATTGGGAATCAAACTGGGATATGTCTGAGGCTGAAGCCCTTCTACCTGATCTTTTACAGCATAGGCTTTCAAACCACACCAGCCCACAATGAGAAGCCCATTTTGCATGTTCACTTACTATATCTCTAACATTATCTACATATTTATAAAACGGACCTTTCATGAGACAGTGTGCACCTATGTACACACGACATCGAACATTTCCATTTCATCCCACCTTTTCCATTTCATTCTGTTTATGAAAAGCCTATGTTGATTGGGAGTCGCTAAGATAGTTTAATATTCCACTAACTCATAGGGACTAACGTTGGAAAGATACTGCCTATAGGACATGCAAACACATGTGTGTATGTATGTGTATGCATGTGGAAATGCTGTGGTATGCTGTGTGTTTCACTGTCAGGTATGTGAGGAGACTAAGGCAGTACAGCAGACTGACTAGAGCAACGGTCGCCAACGTTTTGGACCTCATGGACCACCGGTTGGCAACCGCTGGACTAGAGAGTATTCTGTAAATACAGGACACCAGAACCCTAAGAAGAGACTGGCTAGAAGGGAGGGTGAGCTGTTAATTATGGTAATTACAGTTTGTGCTTTTCAGACTGGGTTCTCTTCCCTCTCCCTGGGACACTGTCACCTCTCGAGTGTCCTGATGATGATTTCAGGGTCTTAATACAAGGCTGAAAAATATTGTGGAGTTTCAACAGGCTTTAAGAGGTTCACTTGCTTAAATGTATAGCACAGGGTCCTGATGTTTAGATGTTGGAAGGGATCTTTTTGGTTCTGAGGGACTAAGTCTTCTGCCAACGTCCCCGCTGATGGTCATCCAGCCCCAGGCACCCTCCGTAGCCAAGTGGTGAGGAAATGGATGCTCGCTATTTATCAGGCAACCCCGTCCTACTATTAGATTGCTTTAAATATAATGATCATTGATCGAGTCAACAATCAATTAGGTATTAACTGAGCACCAACTATGTACCAGGCATGGTATCAAGTACCAGGAATGCAAAGATAAGTAAGTCCTGCTTTCTGTCATCTGCTGCTCTGTGAGTAACACTGGATAACTCTTTCCCACTTCCACACTCCTGTTTCTCCACCAGGGCTTTGTTTGGTCATTCACTGCTTCCTTCCTTCCTTCCTTCCTTCCTTCCTTCCTTCCTTCCTTCCTTCCTTCCTTTCTTCCTTCCTTCCTTCCTCCATGCATTCAACAAGCATATACTGATTACCTGCTCTGACCAGGCCCAGTGCTAAATCTGAAGAAATTATCATGCCCACTCCCACCCAAGCCTTTTTTTTTTTTTTTTTTTTTTTTGAGGCTCCCCATCTGTAGTTTCTCTAGTTCTTCATATATAATTTCCAGATCTCTGGGTCACTGAGCTCAGAAACCCTTTCGCTTGTCATTGACCTTCTTAAAGTCACTCAGCATGCAGAATCATGGGAATAGTATACATTTCTATTTAAAGTTTCAAATTAACTGTTTTAACTGAATTTTAGCAGTCTTTTGTATGCACATGACACTTCAGAACATTATATCCCCCCCAAAGTAGGAGATTGAACTCAGACATGAATATGAAAAGACTTTCAGTACAAGGAAAAGGGGGTTTATTCCCTCCAAATTTGATTACAGCTCTAACCTCTATCAACGCAAAGTTCTTATTTCATTTTGACTTTGGGACACTGTACATTATATCCCTGTGGCTTATTTATTTTAAAAATGCCATCAGGCACTGCTTGAAAAGTTCGTCTTTTACTTAAACATTTTATTATGTAACTAGAGGCCCAGTGCATGAATTCATGCACTCGGGTAGGGGAAGGACCACAGAAGGTTGGCTGCCAACCCCGAGAAGAGAGCTGGCCCTTGGCCTCTCTGGGAAAGGGGCCACATTCACCGCCACCCAGCCCGGTTTCCTGTCCCAACCCAGACCCAAAGGCCCCAGCAGGGTCAGGCGAGGAGGCGACGGTCATTGGGCCGGGTGCGGAAGGAATGGATGCCAGATACTGACCCCTCTGTCTGCACCCCATCACTGTGCACCATGCTGCCACTGTGGCAGGCGGGCGGCCCTCGAGGAAGGCAGAGGATGAGAGCAAAACAAACCCTTGTGTCGAGGGCTAACTTTCAATACATGGCAGTGAGGAAGCTGCTCTGCTATGGATGAAATCCTGACCCAGAAGCAGGTTTATGAATGGTTTAGGGACCAATGGGGGCCCACTGTGGGGAGGAGCCGCAGGAGGTTGGCTGTGGAAGTACACTGACCACCAGAGGGCAGCTCCTGCGTTGAGCATCTGCCCCCTGATGGTCAGTGTACATCATAGTGACTGGTTGACCAGTCATTTTGGTTGTTTCAGTTGATTGGTCATAAAGATTGCTTAGGCTTTTATAGATGTATGTCGTACAAAAACATATCTAACGATTACCATGATAAAAGCCTACCAAAGTTAAGAAATAACATAGTTATGAGGGACCTTTTACTTGTGATCAAATTGATTTATTAAGCTTTAAACTTTTATTTTCCCTCAGCTGGAGGAAATAGGTAGTTACTGGGCCCAGAGTGAATGTTTGGTCCATGTGAAAATAACGAGGAAGATGATTAGATAGGTGTTATATAATGATTTGTGGTAAGTCTGTCTCTTTCCATAAAGCACATTCAAAGTTTTAACTTTTCTTTCCAAGGCTTCCAGTGTCCATGAGCATTCTTCCTCACCCCCATCCCCAAGCAGCCATCAGTTCATTCCCTGTATCTATGAATATGTTTCTGTTTTATTTTAGTTATTTAAGTATATAACCAATATTTTACTCCTTATGAATGTACTAGGGGTCCGGTGCACAAAAATTTGTGCACTCGGGAGGTCCCTCAGCCTGGCCTGTGCCCTCTCACAGTCTGGGAACCCTCTGGAGATGTCCACCTGCTGGCGG
Organism: Murina feae; assembly: GCA_004026665.1. NCBI lineage: Eukaryota > Metazoa > Chordata > Mammalia > Chiroptera > Vespertilionidae > Murina > Murina feae. The sequence goes on from PVJC01017047.1 coordinate 25,504, forward strand.
GCCTGGTCAGCCTGGATGAGGGGCTGATGGCTGTTTGCAGACTGGCCAAGCCCCCCAGTGGGATCCCTCACCCCACTAGGGTGTGGCCAGCCTGGGTGCGGGTGTGAGGGCTGTTTTCAGGCTTTCAGGCTGCCCACAGCTCCCCTTGACCCAATGTCCCAGCAAGCCTGGCTGGAAGCAGGTTTCTGGGGTTTATTTATTTTCCATAATTGATACACTGTTCCTTTAAGCCGAGGCCTAGGCAAGTAATGAAGCCTCCTGTTGGCTTCAGCTCGTGGCATCTATAATTGAAAGAATGTTGCCTTAGTAGACTCTAGGCAGACAGATTCCTCCATCGCTGGTGCAATGGAAGGCTGCTGTTTGCTTCAGCTCTGAGGCTTCTATAATTGAGACAATGTTGCAAGTATATTGCCTCAAGCCAGGAGAAGCCCAGCTGGCCAGCTGGCAGACAGTTTACTTCTGGTGCAATGGAAGCTGCCTGTTTACTCCAGCTCCGTGAGTGCTGGCCTCCATCTTGGCTGGGTTAATTTGCATACAGCCGCTCTGATTGGATGGTGGGCGTGGCCTAGGCATCCCATAGAAATGGTCAATTTCAATATTACTCTTCTATTAGATTAGATTGCTTAGATTTACATATTGAATAGTCGGCCACAAAGCTAATAGTAATACTTTTCTATGTATTATGTACGTAGGTAAGGAAATGCATCTTTTACTATCGGGATTGTTAACTTTTCTCTTTGTGGAATTTCTTATAGTGTACTTCTAGTACTTCAGTACTAGAGTAGCATCATATTGTGTTATTAAATGAACTGTAGCAAGTCACAATGCTCATTTAGCATTTATTAAATAAATAAGGTAATGATGTGGTTTTCTTTTCTCATTTTTAGGTTTGTATAATATTATAAGAGACACACAAATACATTCAACTACTACTATGATTAATGTCTGTTTTCAATGATTTATTTTGTCTTTATTGCAAATTTTGCAGAGACACATTTTGCATTCAACTTCTTTTTTATCTTATCATCTAGTAAGCTTTCTTTTTTATTGTATTTATTTATTTTTATTTTATTTCATTTATTTCTTTGTTAATCCTCACCAGAGGATATTTTCTCATTGCTTTTCAGAGAGAGTTGAAGGGAGAGAGAGGGGAGAAGGAAGGGTGGAAGGGAAGGAAGGTAGAAGGGAGGGAGGGGAAGAGAGAGAGAGAGAGAGAGAGAGAGAGAGAGAGAGAGAACAATGTGAGAGAGACACATCAACTGGTTACCTCCTAAATGTGCTTTGACCTGGGGTGGAGAGTGAACCCTGAAACCCAGGTACGTGTCCTTGACTGGGAATCGAACCTGTGACCCTTCAGTGTGTGGGCCAACACTCTAACCACTCTAACCACGGTCAGAGCTAGTAAGCTTTCTTAAGTAGCTTGAACTTGACATCACCATCACTGCTTAATATTTTTACTATTATTATTAACTAGAGGCCCAATGGATGAAATTCATGCAAGAGTAGGCCTTCCTTCCCCTGGTTGCCAGCACCAGCTTCCCTCTGGCACCTGGGACCTGGGCTTCCCTTTCAGCCCCAGCTTCATCTGGAAGGTCATCTGGAAGGTCATCCAGGAAGACATCCACTCTAATTAGCATATTATACTTTTCTTATTATAGATGATTTTAGAGAGAGAGGAAGGGAGAGGGAGAGAGAAAGAGAAACTTGTTATCAGAGCTCAGCATGGATCATGGATCGGCTGCCTCCTGCATGCCCCCTACCAGGGATTGTTCCCACAACCCAGGCATGTGCCCTGACTGGGAATCAAACCAGCAAACTTTTAGTGCAAGGGACAATGCCAACCAACTGGCCACACTGGCCAGGGCATCACTGCTTAATCTTAAAGGACCTGAAAGAGATGGTGTTTTGAACACAAATTCTCTACTTTTCTCTGGCTTCCCCAGGAAAGCTGTGGATGAGATCACAGCACATTCAAGGAAGGAGAGTGAGGGAGAAGGTATATTTTTTTCTTTGTTCTAGCATTGCTCATTATTATGAAAAGATGCAGCTAGTCTCTGGAATGAAGTGGGAAATGGAGAGTACTCAGATGGGAAATGGGATAGAGAAATATAATTAATTTTCCTGACATAATTTTATAGGTTGGTTTCACTTTTTAAGAAAGTGTTATAAATTCCTAGAACAATGAAAGAAACAAAATGAAGTATATGTAATATAGAAACACACTGTATAGTTAAATAGAATTCTTTTTAAAAAATATTTTTTATTGATTTCAGAAAGGAAGGGGGGAGAGAGAAAGAGATAGAAACATCAATGATGAGAGAGAATCATGGATCAGCTGCCTCCTGCACACCCCCTATTGGGGATCGAGCCCACAACTAGGGCATGTGCCCTGACTGGGAATTGAGCCATGACTTTCTGGTTCATAGGTTGATGCTCAACCACTGAGCCATGCTGGCTGGGCCTAAATAGAATTCTTAAAAATCATTTACCTTGTGGAATTATTAGAACCACTTCCTGTCACCATCCCCATTAGACTAGACAACTTAAATGGATTCTAGATAGAGTATATCTGTGTATGTGTCCTTCTCTATAAGTTAATTTTGGTAAAAGCAATAAAGTGGCGTGAATGCTTTAAGAAAAATGTAGACATCACTGGTTCCTGAGCTGTACCTATCTGAGAGCCAATGCACACTCTGGTTGTAAAGGGATGAATATGCTATGTGAGAAGACGACAGTGAATTAAGAGACATGATCATCCTACCATTGGGCAGGATACTCAAGCAAAAGTTAAAAGTGTTGTGAGGGTATACTTATGATTTATGCAGCCATTTTTGTGTGTGCCCTTTGATAACAGATGGTAAACAGATGACTGTAATTATTATAAATTTTATCCAACCAACCAATCTAGAAAAATGATTTTGAGACCCTGATGAAGATTCCTAAGTCTAGAGGGAGGGCTAGAGCTCTTCTTTCTGATGCAGGGCCCTGCTGTCCAGGTATGTGTGATGCTGGATGACAGATGGTCCTGCCTAGGACACTGCGAACCAGGACTCAGTATCTTCCTCACAGTAAAAGTTGCTCCCAATCCACTAAAGAGCAAACATGGAGCAAAGTAAAGACCAGGGGGTGAAAAAGAGGGCAGGAGGGCAGGAGCAAGGCGGGGACCAGGACAGTGCAGCCCAGCAGCTGAGGACCACAATGCTCCCAGACTCCTGAAGAGATGTTCTCCCAGGAGGGTGCTGAGGGGTGTGAGGTAAAGAAAATCTATCCAAGCATTGCAGCAGGCGTTCTATACATTAGGAGAGTGTTTGCTTAACCAGAAAACACTCCAGAAGACCTGAAGAAGGAGGAAGATTAATTATTCACTTCTAAGTGTTAACTAATGTCTCCATTTGATTTTCTGGACTCCCGCCTTGCTGAGGTAGAGCTTAGGGACACTGTCACAGGGTGTGATGGAGATTCTCTAGGTGCTTTAGGCAACCACGTGGAAAGTGAGAGCATTGAGCCTCCAGGAGATGGAGGGAATATGCATTGGGTCAGGAGGAACCAGAGGAGTCAGGAAATGTGTTAAGGAAATAAAGGAAGGTGGTAAGAAGATAAGAGGGAGAGCGTGAGTATAGCCTGTGGGCCCTGATTCATGCACTTCAAAGTCCAAGTGTCTTCGAGGCATTGAGATGGGTGTACTGCCTGGTAGACATTACTCTGGGAACTTAACTGGCAAAGGAATTCACACCAATCAAACTTACATGAGACAGATGACTGCTTCAGATGTCAGTTTCTTCATTCACATGCAGCAAGAAGTGTACTATTCTGACCAATGAGCTCCCAACAAGGTCTTCCTTCACATGGGAGATGTGTGTAATGCTGGCTCACACCTAACAATATGTCCCTCTTCCCAGTGCCTTTGCCTCTGGTGTTCTGTGGTCTGCTGTCTCTTGCCCACCATGCAGTCCTGTTCTCTGTGTGTTCTTTGCAATGTGCTTGTTCTTATATGATCACAGAATGCCCCTTCTACTAACCCACTCTAGTAACTATAGTTTATTACATCGGAGAGACAATATCTAGCTGAATTGTGGCAACCGTTGATCAAAAATAAGTTTTGGTCTTCATTTTTTTTTGGAGTAACCTAATTTTTGGACATCCTGTGCTTTAAGGAAAAGTCAAAACTATATATTTATGAAGCCATAGTCTCCTGACTCCTTCCTATTTTAATGGCAGTAAAGCGTTCCAGTGTGGTGATAGATTTGGCACTAGGCCTTTGCAGGCCACAGTAAGGAGAGTGCTTTAAAGTCACATGACATAAAATGAAGTTAGTCTTATGTGCCCTAATCTACATTGTATCCTATGAATTCTCTTTACTAAAGAATACATGTAGTTCATAACTAAGAAAAACTGAACAGGAGAATCAGTATGTTTTGTGGATTTGCATAAACTTTAATGTAATTAAAAAATACCAGTGCCAGAAATGATACCTCAAAGATAACAGAAAATTCAGAGTGTAATGGGTGACTAAAGTTCCTCAAAACCTCACTGGCAGGTTGTCTCATTAGAATGTGGTCCCTGGGCAATGTTACAAATAAATGCCATTGCCCATTAACAAAGGAGGCACGATGGCTTATTCTGAAAATCCAGTTCTGAGTGACTCCCACACCAAAAACCATCTGTGGGATACAGAACCCCAGTTAAAGAAAAGCAGAGAGGTTCTTCGGTGCATCCCTCAGTAAGCTCGGTGACACTCGTATGACCCCCACACCATGCTCCCGTCTTCTTTAGTCCACGGAGAAGGATCCTGAAGGGCAGAGGCATCTGACCCCTCGTCTGGGGAGAGGGGCATTGCCTTGGGTGGTAGGTCATTGGACACTGTGGTGAAGGGGGTGAAGGGATATGGGGGCGGGGTGGGGTACCCTGGTGTGTGGTACAGATCCTCCAGTGCATGCAATGAATAAGACTGAGCCCCAGCCAGGGGAGGCCCCCAGCTTGGGCTCCGGTGCTGGGCAATGCTCCCCGACTCCAGCTGGGAGAAGCAACTTGTGTTGGGTGGCAAGGTCTGCAGGGCATCGGTGGGCACAGGGTCGAGCTGGCTGAGACCATCCGGCACTGTCTGTTCCCAGGAGTCTTTCTGAGGAGAATGGAAAGGTCGCCAGGGTTAGTCACTAGATGAGACTCTGATGTGGACAGACTTCCTTCCCAGCACAGGGTGCTGCTCAGAGAGGGCTTCCCTGTAGGAAGCCTCCTGACCTGCAGCTTTTCCCTCTGGGATTGACACAGCACTGAAACTTTAGATTCCTTTCCCAGACCACATTAAATGAGTGAAATGTGAGAATAAGAAAATGAACATTTACACTGACATTTACTATTCATCATGTCTTGCATTCTTTTTGAGTCAGGGTCATAGAAAGTCTTTTACACAGTGGGAAGTCAGGCAGTGGCTCCTGGAAGGAGTGGGCCTCTCAACTACTAGTGGGCTTTTGAGTGGGCTGGGAAGGCCATCTGCCTTGCCCAGCAAAGAGGTGGGAATCACATTGGCTCAGGATGGAAAGATTGTGAGTCCAATCATCTTCCATCTTGACACTTACTAGGTTCAATCTTTCCATCCTGTGACAGTAGGTTTAATCTTTCCATCCTGTGACACTTAGTAAGTTTAATCTTTCCATCCTGTGACACTTAGTAGGTTTAATCTTTCCATTCTGTGACACTTACTAGGTCCAGTCTTTCCATCCTGACACTTAATAGGGTCCTGACTGAGAACTCACTTTGTTTATCTGTGAAATGAGGCTTTAACAACTATATCCTAGGATGTTGAGTAAATGAACAAAGGCACAGAAAAGTTCTTGGCTGGAGTAGGTACTTAGTAATGTTAATTCTCCCTCCTCCTTGCCCCCAATCTTTATCTAAAATCCCACTTTTAGAGCGATTCATTCCTTCGAGGGTGAAGGCTGTTTTCTCTAAGGAGGGTGTTGGTGTTCAGATCTGTATGAACTCCTTCGGAAGGAGAGGGAACAAGGTCCTAGAGGGTGGGAAGCACAGCGGGAGGGGTGGGGCGGGGGTGGGAAGCACAGTGGGAGGGGTGTGCCTGGTCGAAGTGTAACTGCAGGGCTCTCTCCTTGCACTGGAGCAATGATGGGAGGACACCTGGCCAAGCCAGCAGAGTATGAACAAAATGGATACACAACCTATCTCGTTAGTCAAACCCATGCAGGCTTCAAGGTAGACCCTCCTGCTGTCATGGGTGACACGGATCTTTGAGGAAGGCCCCTTTGGAGAGTACTCTGGGGGGCATCTGTCCTGGCATCTCTGGGGTCCCCAGGGCGACCATACCCAGCTGCAGTCCTGTTGCCAAGCGCTTGCACTGGCTGGACCACCCAGCCCTGGTCTCAGGTACCCCCTTAGGTGAGAGAGGTGCATACTCACCAGCACGAAGTGTGTGGGGTCGCTGGGGAAGGGCGGTGGCAGGAGCGGTGGCAGGGGCGAGGCTCCGAACAGAGGGCCCGCACTGGGGGTGAGGGCCGGCGGGCGGTGGTCCCCATAGGGCTCCGGGAAGTAGGAATCTAGGAGGGCGGGGTGGCTCTGCCCGGCTGAGGACTCGCAGGGAAAGGGTCTGGCCACGCTGGACGTGCACACATCGTGTGCAAATTGCTTGGTGCCGTGGAAGTCCGAGTCAGACAGGAAAGATCTCCGGACGCCGTAGTAACCTGACGTGACCGGTGAACCTGTTGCCAAATGAAAAGCAAACAGGCACACGTTTCCTCCTGGGAGACGCA
>PVJC01017048.1:0-32956 GCA_004026665.1 Murina feae
CCCCCCCACCCCGTGGGGCGGGCCTGGCATTTGCGTCCTGCAAGCACTGATTGGCGCGTGTGCTGCTGAGAGCTCTCCGCTCGTCCCCTGTCCTTCCCCTGCCCGCGTGCTCCCGCTCCGGTCTGTCCAGGTTGACGCGCTTGGAGAGGCGGGAGCCCCCAGCCCAGGGCAGAGCGAGGCTGGGCGGGACAGGCTTCTGGGACGGACCGCTGCCAACTTGGATTCCGCCCTTTTCTCCAATAAAAGGAACTTTTCGCTTATTTTTTTTTTCAAACACCCTTAAATTTTTTAAAAATTATTATTTAATGAGACTGGTTCCTATCCATCCGATTAGAGACATCACAGTGCAAAAGAGAAGCTGAGTCCTGCACACACTCGCGCGTGCGCGCGTACACACACACACACACACACACACACACACACCCTCCCGAGGTTTCCCCAACGTATCCGCTCGGGTTACCACTAGACCGGCCCCTCCCCCACCTCGCCTTTCCCCTTCTTCCCCTCAATCTTGGGAGGAGCCGTCTCCGAGCCTTCCCGTGTCCCCGAGGGGGACCTCCTCTGCTGGAGTGGGTGGGGGAGGGTCAACTAACGAACACCAGAGAGAACAAATTAGATAATCGGAAGAATTAGAGTAATTGCGCTCACTCTCCCCCAGCCGCGCTGCGGACTCTCCCCTCCGCCCCTTGCCCAGCTGTCTGTCTGTCTGTCGGGAATGGAATGCCGGGTCCCGCCGACCCCTCCCCGCCCCCAGGCGACTCCTCTCCTCTCCTCTCCTCTCCCTGCCCCGCGGTCGCTCTCCCTGTTTCGGGTGTGCTGGAACGTTCGCCGGAATATGATGAATGATCACCTGTCACGGCTTGTTTATTATAATGCAGGCAATCAATTACACATCCCCAACGCTGGCCGGCCTGCAGGAAATTTATATGCTCAGCACAAACCAATGTGAAAATGGAATCTCATTTGCCAAATGTCTTTCTCCCGGTACAGCACGATGATTACAGTCTGTGTTTGTTTCAACAGTCGTGTACAACTGACAGTGCCATCATTTACTGCCTGGCCCAGGTCACGTTACTCTAAGACTTTATTTATTGTGTTGCGATGGCCAGCACAGGAAAAGGACAAGAGTGTGTCTGTCAGGGATGCCATCTTATTAAAAAGGGGGCGGGCTGGGCCGGATTCCTGCGCAGCCTGCAGCTCCCGCCCAGGTCACCTCCCCCACCATCCTGCAGGCAGGACCCCTAGCGAGGCCCCCACCTCACCCCACCCCCAGGCAGCTCTGGGTACCAGAAATTCCACAGGTCCGGGGATCAGATGGACGGAGTTTTGATTCTGGCTTGGCTACTGTCTAGATATGTGTGGCCAGGGATTCAGCCTCCCCACCTGGAAAATGGAAGTGTTAATATCACCCTCCAGAGACTATTGTGACGCCTGCGACACCAGAGGAGCTGATAACGGGTCAGTTGTGGTGGCTTCAGATCACACCCTGGCTGGCCCATGGCCCACGCATGCAGCGGCGGAGAGGGAAAGGGGCTCCCTCGAAGACACGCGAGCTGGAATTCGCGCCCTGTGTTAACATTTCCCCCATCTCTGCTTTCTGTCCCAGAAATCTTCTGTTTCCCTTCTGGGTGGAATTTTGCATTTTCGTTTCCTTCACACTGACACACACAGGGCAGTTTTAGGAACAGAAAATGGCCACGTCTGTCTGCGTCCCTTTTTTGTCTATAAAAATAGGCATCGGAGCCAGGATCCAGAGTGCCCGTGGGTGTAAGAGGTGCCGGGAATGTGGGCATCACCAGAGGTCGCCTCTGTTGGGAGTTCTGGCCAGTCCTCCGGCTTTTGCTGCACAAGGTGTGTTGACCCAACTTTGTAGCCCCCGCGGCACTTGGTATAAAGGGGGAGATCGGTAGAGGAGGGGCCGGCAGATGCTCATGTGTATATCCCATTGCTCTTTACTGCGCTGTGTATTTCCTTTCTATTTGATGAAGGTGTTTGTTGAATGGCTGTCTGCCCTGCTGGGATGGAAACGCTGGGAGGAAAGGCACCAGGTTGATTTTGGTCACCTCTGTTTCCCCACACACAGCCTCTACTTGGCACATTCTAAAGTACTATTTGTGGCTTGGATGGATGGATGGATGAATGAATGAATGGCTACATGAATAAATGCATCCTAGAGCACCCTCTGTCATGCAGAGGGTCGGGCCTGGTGAAGGATGTGTCCAGTCTCTTCACTTTTCCTTATTTCACAGCATCAGGCTCTTTCACAGGGGCCCAGCCTTGCGGGAGGACCAGCTGGCGACAGATCACAGACCTTGCCACCTGGCCATTCCTCCTCATCCCTCAGACCTCCATCCCCAGAATAAACTTCCATTCACTCTTGTACCCCACGAGGCCTCGAAGTCTCTACCTCTCCGTGGGCAGCTTCACCCTATTCCTGCTTGGGTCCCCCAAATGCCCAGCCCAGGGCATGCCTAAAACAGATGTTTGCAATCAATCCATCAAAATGATCTTCTCTAAACCCAGATGGATGGAATACAACTTAGAATCCCATTAAAACCTGCTGGGTCTGGACAAAAATGATTCGAGTTTCTATCTTAAAAAGTGGAGAATTAACAGCTGCGTGTAATACTTGGGTCAAGTGCTCCGGGTTTGTGCAGGGGTTTCTTCCTATACATGCAATTATTAGTTGCGGTGATTATAATAACGGGCAGGGGGATGGGCTGGGCGGAGTGGGTATTCCCTCCACCGCTTTGCTCCACTAGCTGACTAACAGACCCTATTCCCTGGCTGGCCGGCCCGGCGGCTGAGCAGATCACATCCTGCCAACTCCAGCTTCCCAGCGTGGAGAGGAAGTGGGAGCGAGCGCCGGGGGTCCTGGGGGAACAGCGGCCCGTGTTTGCTGCAGCTCTGACAGTTGAGGCTCCGAGAGGGGCTGGCAAACAATGGGACACAAAGCATTGGAGTGGCTGCCCAAAATTCCGTGGGAAACCCCCCTGGTGGTATTTATGTGCGAGGGCTGTGGCCAGGCAGCTCCGGCTTTCGGTTTCAAGGCTCCTGAGCACAACACATGATGTTGTAAGACAGCCCTCCCCAGCAACACCTCCACCCCAGCCCCCCACCCCACCCAGGACCCCAGAAGGCAAGTCTGTCTCTCCAGGGAGGATGTGGCCATGCAAGGCCTATCGGGAGTTCACCCCCCAGTTGTAAAGTGTGGGTCTCCAAGCCTTCTGCTCTAAGACAAATCGCTCTCAACGGTTCCCCTAGATTTTCCCAGGCCTCGAGAACCTGGGGGCTTATATGACAAGGGGGGGTGGGCTTCCCTTGGGCTCAGGCCCGCCTGCAGAAGTGTGGGAACCTTGGCCCCCTGCAGACATCCCCTCCCATTTAACTGAAAAATCCAAAATCAAGGCCTGCCCGCTCCCTCTCCCCATGGCCTTTTCCCGCTAATATGTGGTCTCCTGCCGCTTTCTCCATTCTCATTTGCAAAGAACGGTTACGTATTTGTCTGTTGCTCCCCCACCATCATTTAGAGAATAAAGTGGACTGATATTAACCAACCCTTGTTTGCTTTCCTGAGAACTAATAAATATTCAAAATACTTTACCACTCTTGCTAATGCCTCGCGGCTGCCGATGTGATAGAATATATGTGTTTATAGATCCACTTAAAGGTAAGGCTTATAGATTTTTAGAGACACTTAGCAGATGAGAAAACTGAAACTTAAAGGGGTGAGATAACTTGCTCTCGTGTATTAGTCACGAGGTTTCCGTCGCAAAGTGCAAGACTCCTTCCTAACTGGAGTACTGGCTGTCCAGCACCCTCTGGGTTAGCTTCAGGCAGGGCTGGATGCAGGCTCTCGACGCGGTCTTCAGGAATTTGCCTCTCTCCATCTCGTTGGCTCTGCTTTTCCCTGAATTGGCTTCATTTTTCCATGTAGTCTTTTTTTTTTTTTTGAAATACATTTTTATTGATTTCAGAGAGGAAAGAAGAGGAAGAGAGAGATAGAAACGTTGATGACGGGAGAGAACCACTGATCGGCTGCCTCCTGATGCCCTAACCTGGAGACTGAGCCCACAGCCCAGGCATGTGCCCTGCCCAGGAATTGAACTGTGACCTCTGGTTCAACCACTGAGCCACACCGACTGGGCTAAATGGACTTTCTCTGCCTCTTGTACCTGGTTCCAGAGTCGAATCCAGGCTTTTCCCTGGTTATTTCTGTAGAAGTCCTAGCGTTAGGTCTGATGAGCTCTGAGAGGTTCGGCGGCCGGATGCTAAACCAATGACTGTGGCAGGATCTGACTGTCCAAGCCCCCATCATGTGCTCACTGCTTGACACCTAGCAAAGCCTCATGGACTAAGTGAGGGTGAGTGTTTTCCCAAAGAATATCAGGTGCTCTTACCAGGAGGAGGAGCAAAAACACCTGATGCCCTATACTCCCATGTCTCACTGCCAGGCAGGGGCGGGTAGGCCTGCAGCAGATCTGCCCCCACCTTCTCCCTGGGGCTGGAGGCCACCCACCCCAGGGGCCCCCTCTCGCTCCACCCCACCCTGGGACTCTAGCCCCACCCCTGCCGGTGAATTCATTCTAATTGGCAGTTTTCAGAATGTGCATCTGGGGAGCTGCTGGAGGGAGGAAGCCAGTGGAGGGGAGCGAGAAGGGGACAGCAGCTCAGTGGCTGTGGCTATGGGAACCCCCAGTCCCATTTCAGCCAGGCAGCAATCCTCGTATCTGTGTGTATACTCACTTCCTTCATACACTTCTATTTAAAACAAGCTGCTCCCTTGTCCTCCCGCCCATTCATAAATGAGGAACAATCGCTCAGAAAGACGCAGCAGCCTGACCACAGCCACGCACGCACACAGCACGCCGTGCCAAGTGAGTCTGGGAAACCCCGCCCCAGGCACCCAGGTCCTGCCCTTCCTACGGGCAGCCTTGCAGGTGGGTCAGAGACCACTGCCCGCAGCCCCGCTGCGTTACAGCCGATGCATCAGCCAAGGACAAGGAGCTGCACACGGGTGGAGCAGCCTCCAGAGCAGAGCAGCAAGAGGAAACATTTGTGCAGCTTTTTTTTCCCCCCCGAGTCTTGGGTTCCCTGCACCCGGGCAGGCAGCTGCTCGGGACTCTGTGCAGGTAGGATGCTGCCAGATTGGAGAAAAACATCCGGATTCCGGCTCCTCCCGCTGCACTCGGTGCTGAAGTCACCATCCCAGAACACTTGCTAGTACATGAGTAAGCCATGTGCTTCCGTTTAGGATGTTTACAAACAACTGTGCTCCGGCCTCCCGCGTCTGCCGCGCCGCGCCGCACCGGCCCGTGGCGGCCGTCCATCCCTCGGAGCCCACCTGCTCGAGTGTTTACAACGTCCCAACTGCGTGCCAGGCGCCGAAAGGTTCCGCGCCATCGACCCCTCGCAGTAACCCCCGCCGTAGGCACTGTTATTAGCCTCGTTTCACAGATAAGAAGGCGAAGATAAAGCGGGAGATGAGTCGGTTTCTCCAAGGTCCTCGGCCAGACTCAGACCCTGATAATCACCGCGGGGGAGAAGGGGCTGTGAGTTAGGTCACACTAGACACACGATGAGTGCTTTGGACAGAAAGACAGGCGGAAAGTTCTCTGCTGCCTCCAGGCCCTTCCTCCCACCGCCCAGCTGAGCCTGAGGATTACTGTGCTGTCCTTTTTTTTTTTTTTTTAAAGTCTCTGTCTTTTTAAATTTGTCATATTTTTAAAATTGATTTCAGAGAGGAAAGGGAGAGGGAGAGAGATGAGAGAATCATTGCTCGGCTGCCTCCCGCATGCCCCCTAATGGGGATCAGCCTGCAACCGGGCATGTGCCCTGACCAAGAATCAAACCGTGACCTCCTGGTCCATAGGTTGGTGCTCAACCACTGAGCCACACCAGCCTGGTGCAGTGTGCTCCTTTTGACTGCTCTCCTACACTCTCTGGCCGGCAGCGTCAGCACACCCACCCGGGGGATTCCAGGGAGACAACTGTTCCATGACGCAGTGGCCTGGCTGGGGAGGGGCCCTCGGACACGGGTGAGTCAGGCGAAGAAAGGCACACGGTCTCAGGACTTAGACGGCCTCGCAGGAGCTTACTGCATTAGTGTGATTCTTAACCTCTCCGAGTTGGATCTCCTCCAGACCCGCCAGCTGGTGCATTCAGCCCGACTCAGCTCCCCTTAACTCAATTAACTGAGCCGGGCTGAGCTGAACTCAACAAGTATTTCTCAAGCACTGAGCTGGCTGCAGGGGGGCTGGGGCGGGGGAAGCAAAGAGGGCGCAGCGCAGGCCTGGAGCAGACGCCGCGTGCCCTTAGTGGATAACATGGTGCCGTCTTTTCTGAACGCCACCTTCACCATTTCCCCACATCTGCGCTTTCCCTGTGCTGGGATTGGCATCATATGTTTCTTGAAATAAATTAATTTCCTTTTGAAAACGTAAGTTAATTTTTTTATTATTGCGATGCAATTCACATGACATAACAGCAACCATTTTAAAGTGAATAATTCAGTGGCATTTAGTGCGTCCACAGGGTCGTAAAGCCACCACCTCTGCCTAGTTCCAAAGCATATACATCATCCATCAGAAAACCCCACACCCATTAGGAAGCTTCTCCTTCTCCCCACCTCCCTTGAACCCTGCACCGCCTCTCCTAGGCTGCCTGTCTCTATGGATTTGCCTACCCCGGACCTTTCGGATGAATGGGGTCATACGCGCGTGGCCTCTCATGTCAGGCTTCTCTCACTGAGCATCACGTTGTCATTGTTTTCACTGATTTCAGAGAGGAAGGGATAGAGAGAGAGAGATAGAATCATCAATGATGAGAAAGAATCATTGATTGGCTATTTCCTGCAGAACGTGGGCATGTGCCCTTGGCCGGGTTGGAGCCTGGGGCACTTTAGTCCGCAGGCCAACACTCTATCCACTGAGCCAAACCGACTGGGGCTGACCATCACATTTTAAAGCTTCATCCACATTGTTCTATGTGTCAGAACTGCGTTCCTTTTCATGGCTGAATAATATTCCCTTTTATGATTACACCACATTTTGTTTATCCATTCATCTGTTGGTGGACATTTGAGCTATTTCCACTTTTTAGCTGTTGTAAATAGTGCTTTTAATTCGTGAAGATATAATGGGCAGATAACATTGTAAAAATATGAAACATTTCACGCGTGTCCCTGTCATCCTTTCTTGGGGGCCATTTAGTCATCTCTACTTTGCTCCAATATTCATACATGTGGTGCCAGAACAGGCACTAAATGCATTTATTTGTTTATTCATGCGTGCATTCATTCATTCATTTTTATCGTTAATCCTCACCTGTGGATATTTTCCCACTGATTTTTAAAGGGAGTGGAAGGGAGAGAGAGAGACAGAGAGAAACATTAATGTAAGAGACATATTGATAGGTTTCCTCCTGCACACACCCTGACCAGGGCCAGGGAACCTGCTACCGAGGTACATGTCCTAGACCAGAATCGAACCCAGGACCCTTCAGTCTGAGGGCCGATGCTCTCCTCTGAGCCAAACCAATTAGGGATAAATACATTTATTTTAAAGAAAAAATTTGCATCATTACTGTAAATAGGAAACCTGTATTTTAATAAAGTAGATACCTAACTCTTAGGAGTAAAAATTTCACCTGAACAACATAGAATCGCCGCCCCCCCACCCCACACACACACACAAACACACAATATCAGATGCCGTAGTAGGAAGCTGGGTGCTGGATGTGGCTGGCCTTGAGTTTGAACCTGCCTTTGCCATCTGTGTGAGCCTCTGGGCAAGGTCCTGTCCTTCCCCAGCCTCAGCTTCCTCATGTGATAACTGTTAGTCCTTAAAATCTTGAGTATGGTGCTCAGCACTGTGCCAGGCATATAGTAGGTGCTCAATACATGAAAGCTGGTAGGCAGGCACCCAGGTCATAAACACGGCAGCAGGGACAGTATAGTAGCTGGCAGAGCATGGATCTGCTATGTGCCAGGAACTGGGCCAAGTACCTCCTGTGTGTTATCTCATGCAATCTCCACAGTGCTCTAGGAAGCAGATTATTAGCCCCACTTTGTGGATCAGAAAACAGGCAAAGAGAGGTGGAGACAGTGGCTGAAGGTCACACAGCAACAACTTAAGCTCTGGGAAAGTTCAATGACAACTTGAGAAGGAACCCCGAGAGTCCCCTGGCATGGCAGGGCTGCTGGGGCGAGACGGTTGATTGCAGAACAGCTGCCTGCGCCCTGGAGGTACAGACCTGGCACCTGCTGCACCCCTGGCCTGGAGGCTGGTCCTTGCTGCTTCCTTCCCGCAGTGTCTCTCCCTCTCTGGCCTTTGCTCAGGTCGCCAGGACAGGGCTCCCAGAGAGACAGCGCAGCATCACTCCTATGCTGGTTGACTTGAGTCTGGCTAATGGGCTTCACCAGCCCCCCGATACCCCACTGTCCCCCAGTGTCCCTCACACTGCCCCCTGTATCTGCACCCTCTCCCCTTCCACACTGCACGGAGCTTCAAAGGCTGTCTCTCGGCCTCCTACTAATTATCTGCCACCAGAGCAAAAATCAGCGCGCCTCGGGTTCACACGCATCCGACACATCTTTGTCAGCAGAGGTGCGTATGACTCACCGTCTCGGCCCAGGCAGGAATCCTGTGCCACCCACGGGTGGCACCAGCACCAGGGTGATCTCAGTTTCCTGAGCTGTCATAGCAAATCCACACAAACTAGGAAGCTTACCACAGCAGACATTTATTCTCCCACAGACCTGGGGGCCAGAAGTCCAAAATCAAGGTGTCAGCAGGGCCACTCTCCCTCCGAAGTCCCCAGGGAGGGTCCCTCCTGCTCCTCCCGGCTCCTGGCGGCCCCAGGTGCTCCTGGGCACGTGGCTGCTCTGCTCCCATCTCTGGCTCCTTCTCCTCATGGCCTTCGCCCTGTGTGCCTCTGCGTGTCCTTTTCCATCTCTTCTAAGGCTTAAGGGCCTCCCTGGTCCAGCGTGACCATCTTGGTCCTTACATTCATGATCCTTGCAGAGACCCTGTTGCCAGGATCACCTTCTGAGACTCCCAAGTGGACAAGAATACTTGGGCGACACTATTCAACCCACGACAGAGGCCTTCCAACAGAAGAGGCGCCTGGCAGTCTTCACAGCAGGTTTACAGCGTGTCTGACCCCAGTGGGTACAAATGCAAACAGGCCTAATTGTTCTCCGAAATCCAAGTGTTATCAGCCACATTCTTACCCATCTCCCTTCCCCGGCCCTCCGTGGCGCCGTGCGCAGATCCTGTCACGTTCTGGCCAATTTCCAGTATTCATTAGTCCAGCTCGCGTCAGGAGAGTCTACACCTCCCCCTTGCTCTCCTCCACTTTCCACAAGTTGGCGTGGCTGCGGGCTCGGAAACCTGGCCGGGCCTGGCCATCCTCGCCCTGCGCCTCCCTATGCACCCAGTTTCCAAAGTGCACCAAAGGAGGTGACCCCATGCGCAGCCAGACTTGGTCAGTGCCGCCTCACCGAGGGACCCGATGTCTTGCTCTCAGACCCCGCGGATGTGCCTGCCGATGGGCATCCATGAGCAGGGGGGCAGGGGGGAGGGCAACCTCATTCCGCCCAGGAAACCATCTTCCCGCAGAACACCCCCAACCTGGTGCCCCCCAGAGCGCACTTTGGGACATGCCCCACTGCACAGGAGAAGGTATACCCACAGCCATCCTCTATGCACGGCCGCAGAAGATGAGGCTTTGAGTAAATACAGTAACTCTGGGACAATCCTGTGATTTATTCAGAAACTTGGCTTCCAGATCACTGGGGACAGGAGGAACCTGGCGGGGAGACTGCAGGTGCTCGACAGGGCCACACGGGCGGTGCCGCTGGCCAATGTCACTGCGAGAGACGTTTAGCACACTGGCTGCCCTAAGCCCCATGGCAGCAGTGGGGAGGGTGCGACTCTCCTAAGGGGAAGGCGGCGAGGATTTTCCAGGAAAATTCACACCACCGTGTAGTCCGGTAATGTATGCAATCTGTAAATTCAACGACAGGGACCCAGCGGAATAATAACTAAAATAACCATATAATAATGAGAGAGAAGAGCGGAGAAATCAACCCAAGGGCCAGGCACAGTTTCACCTGCCGTTTCCAGGTGGGAATCTTGGGTCCATTCCGCAGCCTGAGCCCTGAGCCTGAGTCCGACGCTTCGGTAGCTGCCCTTTTCCTATCACATGACGTCTAAAAGTCTGCCGGCTTCTTTTTATTTTTGTTTTTATTTTTTATTGATTTCAGAGAGGACGATGTAGTTAAATGTCTTAGAATGGGCTCAGCCTTGATGGAAGTCCCTGCGCAGATCACACTGGAGGCTGTCACGTTTTTTTCCAGGCAGTTTGGTGCAGCGAGGTCTCTGGGTGTTGGGGAAGGGTGCCCAGAGCAGTGAGCACTGAGTGAAGAAGTGGGCAGCCCTTTTTTCTAAATGTCACGTTCACAGGTTCGGTGGGGGGGCAGGGAGTATGGGAGGGTTAGGGGAGGAGGATCAGGACATCCCTTTTATTGGGGGGAGGGGCACCATTCAACCCACTACAAAATGACATCGGGGCCTTCCTGCTGTGGGTGGAGGTGGAGAGAGGGCTGCACACTGCTATGACTATTTTTTCTTTTATCTTCGTCATGATGCATCAATCAAGCCAGCAGCCAGCACCAGGTCCTTGGGAAGGCGGAAGGAGGGCGGCAGATGGCAGAAAGGCACCGTCGCCTTCCGCTTCTCACTGACCTTCACCGAGTCTTTAATGATGCAAGTTTTCAGCCATGGGCTACCTAACTGCAAGAGAGCCACGGCCTCCCGGGCGAGGGTAACGGGGTACTGTGTCCTGGGGGTTGGATGAGGCGCAAAAAGCAGTGAGTTTCGGCCACTGGGTCAGAGCCTCAGGCGGACACATCCTGGGACGGAGCCTCTAGCTTTCCCGCCCTCGTGGTCGGCGGCACGGTCGCTGGCTGGGGCGGTGCAGGTTATTTGTTGACTGATGTCCCGTGTTAAGATTCCCGCCTCGGCGCCACCGAGGAGACCGGGGAGGCAGTGACTTCTTTTGACTCAAATTGCAATCAGCCAGCCTCTAGGCTCCGTGTTTATCTACTCAGAACTATTCCTGGTGTGTGTTCATAGACAGTGCACATCAACGTGTTCGATATTTGAGATGCAAGCGTTAAGGATGATTAAAGCTAGCTGCTAATGAGCATGCCTAGAATAGATAGAGTCTGTATGTGCGTGCGTGTGTGTGTGGGTGCTCCACGTGTGTGTTCCACCGTGTGTCTGCAAAGCAGATGTCTACAAAGCCGCCCCCAGGTGACCTCACCGATGTCCTGGATCCTGGGCATGGCCAGAGGATAGAAACGGACGAAAACGGGCCTGTCTCAAAATACTCCCTTCCCAGACACCCCTAACTCCTCCACCCATCTCTGCCCTCGCCTTCAGAGCCAAGCCTACTCCACCCCATTAAGGAGCGTTGCTTGATGGCCCTCTGAACTCCTAGACCAGGATTTCATCTCTATACCAACTCAGATCAAATGTGCAGGGAACACCTGGGGTCTCGAGTAGAAGGGGATGCTGAGGACCAACTGGGCTGTGCGTGCCGCTGTGTCAGTTTCCGGGGAGATGGGAGGGCTGGAACAAAGCGCCACAATCCAGGTAGCTCAAAACTATGGGGATGGACTTTCTCACAATTCTGGAGGCTAGAAGTCGGACAGGAAGTTGTGGGCAGGACCAGGGGACCATGCTCCATCCAGAGTCTCTAGGGGAGAATCCTTTCTTGCTTCTTCCAGCTTCTGGTCCCCCCAGAGTCCTTTGGCTTGTGGCTGTGTCACTCTAATCTCTGCCCCGTCTCCTCTTGGTCATCTTCCCTCTGCGCCTGTGTCTTCACATGGTTTTCTCCTCTGCCTGTCCTGTGCCTGTGCGTGTGCGTGTGTGCATGTGTGTGTGTGTGTGTCCATGTCCAAATCTCTCACTCTCTATAAGGACCCCAGTCATCCGTCAGAATCCAATGACCTCATCTTAACTTGATTGCATCTGCAAAGAGCACATTCATAGGTACCGGGGTCAGGACTTCAACAGATCTTTGGGGGACACAAACTCATAACAGGTACCATGAGCAATGCTTAGGGATGCTTTTCACGGGCGAGGAAAGGGAAAGGGCCACCAATTTGACTCATCTGCCCTACAGCACTTACTCATGGTATCGTTTAGCTGAAATGAGCACAGGCTGCCATGACGACTAATCTACTGGTATCTACCCATCTATCCATCTATGATCTATCTATCTTCCTTTTTTAAACTATGTTTTTATTGGTTTCAGAGAGGAAGGGAGAGGGAGAGGGAGATAGAAACATCAGTGATGAGAATCATTGATTGGCTGCCTCCTGCACGCCCCCTACTGGGGATGGAGTCTGCAACCTGGGCATGTGCCCTTGACCGGAATCGGGACCTTTCAATCTGCAGGCTGATGCTCTATCCACTGAGCCAAACCAGCTAGGGCTGTCTATCTTCCATACATCCATCTATCCGTCTATGACCTGTCCTCCTATCTATCCATCCATCCATCCATCTGTCATCTATCATGTATATCTATCTTAATTGCCTCCTTAGGTAAACCAAAAGTTCCTGGAGATTAGATCTGTCTTAGTTCCCTTGGGTTGCTAGGAGAAAATACCACAGACTGGGTGGCGTACGAACTACAGACACTTATTTCTCACAGTTCTGGAGGCTGGAGGTCTGGGATCAAGGTACCACGCAGTTGGGTATCAGGCCTCCTGCTGGTCCGTAAATGGCACCTTTCACTGGGCCCTCACATGGTGGAAGGGACAAGTGGCTCTTTCACAGGACTTCCTGTCATTCAGGAGGGCTCCCCTCTAACACCCTCATCCCTTCCCGAAGGCCTCCCCTCCCAATACCCTCACAATGGGCATTAGGGTGTCACAGTTGAATTCTGGCTGGTGGCTAGGTGGGGACACGTACATTCAGACCATACTTATAGTGCAAAGCCTTTAAATTTCCCCACTGTTCTAATCTAGGATCTGGACGAAGTAGCCATTTAATAAATTCTTGGTCATTAATTAGTCTTCGTTTTTTTGACCTCTGAAATGTCAGGAAAAAAAGGTCTCTCTGTGAAGCACAATCCCCTGAGGGCTCCCGAGGGTTGGGTGCCTGGGCTTGCTCGTCTACCCTCTGTCTTCTCAGTCCTTCCCTACGTTCCGTAGAGCTGGTCTACCAAACCCCACCTGCGGACAGGGTGTCCCCTCAAATAGGACGGCCCTGCAGCTATTCAGCAAGATGATAAGGTCAGACTCGCCCATCAAGTCTCTCATCTAAGTAGCTTAGTTTTCCATTAGAATGCAGGGTCCTGAAGAAATGGGAGGCGTCAGGATGTGGGGGTGTATGTGGGCTGGTTTCTAGCTGTGAGCTATGGAGCCGACATAATAGCTAAATCGATGGCGAGGCACCAAGCTATCGCCCTGGATCTGGGCATCTGTAAAACCCAATTATTGACAGTCCTGAGTGGACATGTAGCAGGCGGCTCTTCCAGCCGGTCAGAGAGCTTTCTCTCGCTGAGGACTGGAGCGGCCCCGGAGAAATGGAAATGTGACGGCCAGCTGATTGCTTTCACCACCTGCATGGCGAACCACCTGCCCCTCAACAAGACTCCAGGCCAAGCGGTCCTCTCCACGCGGATCTCGTGGGGAGGGATGAGCACGCAGTGGTATTCCCAGTTACGGAGAAAGGGAGTCCTCCTGACCTGGCTTCAATGTGCCTGGCATGGACCAGCCGGCGGGAAACCTGCCTTCTTCCCCAGCCTCTCTCAGCATCTTGAGCCACGATCTGGGGGAGGAGGGGATTTAACCTCTGAGCTTCTTTGCTGCCTCATCTTAATGGTCCACCTTTCGTCACTTCCTGGTCATGCTCTGGGATAAATGAGATGAGCCTCTGCCTCGTTTTGTTCCTCAGAAAGACTGGAACCAAGTAAAAGCAAAGAATAGCCATTTCTTTGGCTTTGCTGCCTGCCTTCCTAACTTGCGGATTTTTTGAATAATGGCAAAAATGGATGGACTCGTACAACTGTTTTTTCTTCCCTAGGAGCCTCCGGGCATCGCAGGGGTAGGTATCATCGCTCACCTCTTTGTGGAGTGCATATTGTTGTGCCCATTTCTTACTCAGCAGACTGAGGGAAGCTGGCCTCAAAGTGAGCTACTGTGAGGGCCTGGACCTAACTCCTGCTCCCAATGGAGCGAAGCTCCACGGCGATGCACAGGCCCCGCGGGACACTCGGCCACTGGCTCCCACACAGTTACTAAGCCTTGGCTGACCTCCATCCGCCCTCCACACCAGCTGGGCTGACTGTGTTTTACTTTTTTACAGGCGCCAAGTGCTTTCCAACCTCAGACTAGGCACACCTGTTCTCCTCTGTGTGGGAGGCTCTCCCTTCTGCACGTGCATCCTGTGGCCCATCCCTACCGATCGCACAGGCCTCAGTTCAAGGTCACCTCTGCAGTGAAGTCTTCCACACGCCCCAGGTGTTATCAAGGGCCCCCCCCCACATTCTATGCTCTCATAGGCACTGCATTTTCTCCTTTACAGAGCTGTTCACACTTATACCTAAATAACTGTTAATGTCTCTCTTTCCCAATGAGTGATGAGTTCCAAGAGGAAAAGGATCTATTTGTTTTACTTATTACTATGACCTCAGCACTGAGCAGGCACCCCATCTGTAGAATGAGTGGATGGATAGATGAATTCACAGACAGACCAATGAATGAATGAAGGACAGGTGGACAGACGGATGGATGGATGGGTGGGTGGATAATAGATAGATGGGTAGATCGATCCAGATGAATGGATGATGGATGGATGAATTATGTGTATATATGAAGGATCCAAATTACCAGTATTCAACATTGAGAAAAAGTTCTAACAAGGTTTTAAGTTGAAAATGTTCAGAGGAGTTCATGGTTGAGCACCTAGGGTGTTGTTGCAGCCCACACTCAGAGACCCTGGGTAGGCTCCTTCTTTGCCTTTTCCCAGCCTCTGCTGGTGGCAGTCAGGCCTCAGCCTTCCTTGGCTGCAGCTGCATCACGCCGGCCGCTGCCTCCACGTCACGTGGAGTTCTCTGGTGTGTCTGTCTTCATACTGTCTTCCCTCTTCCTATAAGAACACTAGCCATAAGGGATTAGGGGTCCACCTTACCCCATATGACCTCATCTTAACTAATGACACCTGTGACAACCTTGTCTCCAAACATGGTCACATATTGGGGGTTAGGACTTCAACATGTCTTTTGGGGGACTCAGTTTAACCCGTAACAACCTGTGAAACAGCGACACCTCTCCCGGCTGTGTAGCCCAGAGACACTCTGCCTAGGATGGTAAGGAGACACGGGAGACGATGTCGGAGGCTGCCTGGTTTGTCAGAGCAAGGAGCCAGAAATGACCTCACAGTCCATGACGGGGGAAATGGAGAAACTAACTGTGCTACACGCAGATGATGGAAAAAGATGCAGCAGGCAGACATACACTGCATTTGCATACATCATCATGGATCTCTTAAAAATATAGTGTGAAATAAAAAAGGCAGGAACTAGACTGAGATTTATGACACAATACCATTGACATAAATCTAAAATATGCACCCAAAGAGCAGCATTATATACATTTCAAAAGCATTGGAAAGTGGGTTGAGAGGATTTATTTTGAATGCACTGGCGTTGCTGCCTGTGGGAGGCAGAGAGAAGGGGTAGCAGTAGATGAAGGAAATAATACGAGAAGGCACGAGCCGGGCCCTGAACAGACAAATGCTGAAGGCGTGGCCTCAGCTGGGAAGCATTCATCTAGCAGCATGTGCGTCCGGGGACCAAATGTTGCAAACAGGGGAGGGTCACGAAGGGACTAGTGAATGGCAGTTCTGTGGAGGGCCCCCGGGGAGTCCAGGGCCCAGCAGGCGCACAGCAGGAGCATGTGCACCCACAGCCCCCAAGCCTTTCCTGGAGTGAGCAGCTCTGAGCGGGAGGCTAGACCAGGGTTTCATGGCCCCGGCTCTGCCAGCGTCCTGGACTGGAGATTTACCTGTGGTCCTTGGGGAGCTCCTGCGCCTGTGGGATGTTTGGAGGCATGTAGGTTTCCACGGGCAGTTGTGCCTTCATGCTGACGTTAGCATCTAGTATCCATACATGTTGCAGCTCCAAGGTAGGATAATCATCCCGCTCCCTCGGTGGGAGAACAGGATCGCAGGGAGGGAGTTACTTGCCCGAGGCCTCAGAGCCCATGAGTGACAGAGTGATTTGAGCCCAACCTGCTTTATTCTGAAACCCCTGCATCTTCCCCTCTGTCACTATTGTGCTTCCCTGTCTGCAGGAGGGGCATGAAGGAGTCCGTGTGCCAGCGAGTACAGTACAGGCTTCCCGGGATCCTCCCTACGGAGGTGGCACTGAGAGGCCGATCGCCTGCCTGCCCAGTCACACGCAGATTCACAAAGGCTGTTATTGGGGTGTGTTACTCATTACGCTTCTGATTGCAATAGACAGAAACCTCACTCGGACTAGCTAGCTCCCACCCAAATGGGAATGTACTGGCCCATAACACGGGGAGGTTCGAGGTGGGGATGGGTTCGGGCACGGCTGGATCAAAGGGTCAAGGGCAGTCACTCCATGTTTGTTTCCCTCTGGACTGGCTACCTTCTCAGGCAGAGTCTTCCCCCTTTTACATAAAGAGAGCCGCCAGCAGCACCGTGCTTTAAAGGTGACCATTTAGAAACACAGGGTCAAGATTTTCTGTCCCAGCGGTGCAATCAACATGCTTGAAGTCGGCTCTACGTGTCCCACCCGGGTCCCACGCACATCCAGGAACCAATCGCTGTGTCCAGGGGTGTGTGGGACTCTTCATGGTCAGGCCTGGGCTACCTGCTCATCTCCAGACTTTGAGACCCCCAAATCTTACAGTGAGGAGAGAGAGGAAGAGAGCGAGGAGGATGCTATGGCCGGAAGGCAAGGGAACGGGCCGAGGGGGTGGAACAGAGTCGCAATGTGCCCTCGCTGCATGCCAGAAACTGGGCCAGGTGTGCTCAGTACAATGTCCCTTAATCCTCACGACAACATCTGTCATGACAGCCAGTTCACAGGGTTCACAGGGAAGGCACCGAGGCTCGGAGAGGCCAGCACCTCACTTCCAGGTGAGGAAACAGCTCTCCTCGCCCAGACGCACCTGCCCTGAGGCGGTGGAGCGAGGACCCGAGCCCGCACCTGGGTGGCTGGGAGTCTGCAGCTTGTCCCTCCTGTCCCACGGGAACACCCATCCGCGCTGGTGCGCCGCACGAAACCGCCTCAGTGCTTCGTTCCAGGCTCTTAACTTGCAAACCCAGTCAGCGAGTTCTTTATCGCCACACAGGGCTATTACACGGATGGCTCCGGGGACCACAGGCTGGCCCGGGAGCCGCTGCATGTGGCTCAGGCCTTCCCACACTCCGGCTTCCCGAGGAGGACGGGGGAGATCCAGGAGCCGAGGAGGCCCAGGTGCAGACGCTGGCCGCACCCTTTCCTTTCAGTTTCAGGCTGGCAAAAAGCTCGGGGGGCCTTGGCCTTGAGCTCCTTGGGCAGCCTTGTCTCTCTCACCCAGAGGTAAAGGCGGCCAAGGGCAGTTGCCACCTTAAAAAGTCCCTCGCGAAGGCGGTGGGAGACCTCCTGGGCGAGAGCGAGGAGCCGGGGTTGACACGGAGGCCTCCCTCTGTTTGGTCAGTACGCAGCTGTGAAGGATGCGTAGGATGGAGCTAAATTTGTTTGTTCCTTTCTTTCTCGGAACCGCAGCTCACAGCTCGGCGGCAGCAGCTGTCTCGCCCTCCCCTGAGCCCCGTGCAGGCACCAGCATGCTCTCAGGACTCGGATTCCCGGTCTGGGCCCTTCCTGCTGCGGGCGGGCTGGCCTCCAGCACCCCAGGCGTCGGGGCTAGAGTCCTGGGTAATCCAGGCGGGTAGGAAGGTGAAATCGGCACCTTTGAGAAGCAGGCGAGCAGAGCTGCAGGACGCAGACACCCGGGCCTGGTGACGGCGACGTGGGCCACACCCTGGAAAACCACAGAGGCCCCGGCCGCCCCCGCTCTCACTGCTCAGACCCGTGGGGAGCTCGTAAGACACACGCCGCGTGGGGAGGGGCCGTGGCGCCCCGGCCCCGCTGGCCCGGCTGAGTCCTTGCCGGGAATCGTCTGTTTGCGGGGAGCCTGGCGGGGCCCCAGCCAGCCCGGCTGTTTAGAAGGCGCTTAGGGAAGCTTCCGAAAGGTGCCCCGGGTGGGGAAGTGAAAGGAGGGGGCCGGGTAGAAACTGCTTCTTTATTTCTGGCCTCGCCTGGGCGGCTGCCTGACGGTTACCGCTCGGGCTCTGCTGAGTCAGAAGCATCCCCCAGCTGCTCGCCGGAAACACAGCTGCTGGGCGAAAATAACCACAGCGCGGAGCATCGGAGCATCGCGCACCTTCCAGAAAAGAGGGCAGAAAACCTCAAAACAAAAGAGAAAGAGACAGAACAAGAGGCGCCCCGTCGAAAACCCTCCGCGGCTGGCCCGGCTCCGTGGGCCAAGCCCGCAGCTCTCCTCGTGGCCCAGGGCGGGAGGAGGAGCGCTGCTCACTGCTTCTCCCCTGCCCCCGGCCCCAGGCCCTCAACCCCGGGACCTGCAGATCTGACCTCATCTGGAAAAAGGGTCTTTGCGGGTGTAACGAACCGAAGGAGCTCAAAATGAGGCCACCCTGCACTACCTGGTGGGCCCTGAATCCACAGACAGGTGTCCTTGTAGGAGGGAGGCAGGGGAGGCGACGCACAGAGGGAAAGACCAGGTGGAGATGGAGGCAGGCATTGGAGTTACACATGACATACAAGCCAAGGAGCACCAGGGGCGGTCGTGGCAGCCGGAGAAAATGGCTAAAGCCACCCATGCCTTCTACTAGCCGGGTCTACCCCCCCTCCCCCCACCTCTCTCCCCTTGTCCAGCGCCGAAACATTCACAGCGTCTTGTTACAAGCTGTCTGACATAGGCACTGAGGTCAGGAGGTAGGAGGGTGCCTCGAGGACTCCAGGGGCTCAGGAGAAGCTGGTTCTAGGTGAGTCTCTGTCACAGGCCAGGTGTGCGCCCTCATTAACCAGCCGCCGTCTCCCAAGATGGCTGAGCCTGAGATTCATGGTTTGAATACCGGCTCTGCCACTTGCTAACGGTGCGGCCTGGGGTCAGGCAGTTAACCTCTCTGGGCCTCGCTTTTCTCATCTGTACAATGGGAGGCCATTATGCTACGAAACACATAGAGATGTTGAAAAGGATAATTATTCTTACTGTGTCACAGAGTTTCTAGGGAAGTCAGGGCAATTCCTAGAGGCCAAAACAGAGGAAGAAAAAAAGCCCACGCTGACGGGTGCGGCGCCCGAAATTCTCCAGTAGGAGCTGGGGACAGGAGCTGTCACCTAGGGTCACACGAGGCTGGGAACTGCCCACCATACACCTGCGTCTGGCATGAGCTGAGGGCTTCCGTGAGTCCCTCTCCCCCCAGCCTCACGCCCGGAGCCATTGTGAATATCGAGTTAGTACATGCAAACCTGTGCTTGGACGAGGCTATACTCAGCAGACCTTACTGTCCAGTACTTCATAGAAGTGTCGGAAATGTCTACTGCTTTTGGCAGTTCAGCATCTTTTGATGGCAGAATCTCAGTTTACCTTTCGGGAACCACCTCTCTCCCGGCCCCCACGTCCCAGAGGAGGCTGTACAAGCCAGGCCTGGCCAATCAGAGTCACGGGTTAGTTCAGGGATGGGAGTGGGATCCAAAGTGGGTTAATCAGAGTGAATAGTTGCTAGTAGTAAAATTACTGGGAAAGGGAAATTTTCTTTTTCCTGGCTCTGCTACCTAAATGGGACAGGAGCCTGGAGCTGCTGATGGTTCTCTCTGCCACACGCAGGGGAATGTGCCTGAAGATGACGCCAAAACCAAGCAAAGCAGAGGCGAGAGATGGAGGTTCGTGATGACACGGTTTGAGTTCCTGGGAGCAGCCGTGCCTGAAACCATCCGTTCCTCCCAGCGTCCCAGACAATACACGTTCTTCATGCTCAAGATAGTCCGAGCTGGTCACTTCCAAACAAAGACCTCCTGGCTCCCACAACATCTTTCCTGATCATCTCAGCGAGTCACGGAGGAAAGCATCCGATTATTCCCATTTGCTGAGAAGAAATTGAGGCTTAAAGACATCTAACCACTTGCTCAAAACTACACTGCTAGCAAGTGGCAGAGCTGTGATTTGAACCCGGGGCTGTGATCTGATCTCCTGGGCCCCAGGAAGGCAAAGGAGGATGTGAGTGGTGCCCCTAGGCCTTGGGGTCGTGCCTTGCGGAGGTCACACGCATCTCAAGACTTTGCTCAGCGCCTGTAAACGAAAAGAGCTGGTATATTTTTACGCTGTTAAACTATGTAGGAGTCCAAAGGTTATGATGTCAATGAACCAGGTATTCTCAGTCCTTAACGAGCAGAGGTTAGAATGTGTCATGCTTGCTTCAGAGACAAGATGACTTCTGAAGACCCATGCAGCTCCTGTGTGTGTATCTGGACTCGGAAACGCCAAGGCAGCCTGACTCTGGGTAACGTGGATTTAAAAGCAAGAATACAAAAGTCTTTCCTATCGATTCCCATATTTACAACTTCTGGCATTTTTCATTCCTTGTGTAGATCTGAGTTTCCTGGCGTCATTTTTTTTTTTCTTCAGCTTGGAAAGGACTTCTCTGGATATTTCTCATAGTGAAGTCCGATGGTCGAAAATTCTACCACCTCTTGTTTGTCTGAAGAGCATTTTTATTTCACCTTCGTATTTTAAGGGTACTTTCACTAGATATAGACTGGTGGTTGAAAGTTGATGTTTGTTTGGTGTTGTTTTTTTTTAATATGACAAACTAAGAATGTCATTCCACTGTCTTATGGCTTGCATTGTTTTTAAGAAAAAAATCAGTGATATTTCTTATTTTTGTGCATAATTTGTAATATGTCATTTTATCTTGGCTGCTTTTTTAAAAATATATTTTTTATTGATTTTTTTACAGAGAGGAAGGGAAAGAGATAGTGAGTTAGAAACATCGATAAGAGAGAAATATCGACCAGCTGCCTCCTGCACACCTCCTACTGGAGATGTGCCCACAATGAAGGTACATGCCCTTGACCGGAATCGAACCCGGGACCCTTCAATCCACAGGCCCACGCTCTATCCACTGAGCCAAACCAGTTAGGACTATCTTGGCTGCTTTTAAGACTTTCTCTTCATTGCTGATTTTTAGTAATTTGATTTTGTTTTCTTTGTGTTATCCTGCCTCAAATGTGTTGATTTCTTGGATCTATAGTTTTATAGTTTTCATCAGTTTTAGAACATCTTCAGCATTATCATTTCAGGCATTGAGTTTGCCCTTCTTTCCTACTGGGACTCTAATTACAATGTAGGGTCAACCATGTAATATTGTTGCAAAGATCTCTGATACTGTGATCATTTTTTCTAATGTCTTTCTTTCCTTTGAATAGTTTCTATTAATTTTTTGCTCCTGCAATCTTTAATATGCCTATCCAGTAAAATTTTCATTTTAGACATTGTATTTTTCCTCTGTATAGACTCATTTGAGTCTTTTAAAAAAAATCCTACCATTTCTCATTATGTTTGTGTTTTCTTTTAAATCTTTGAACATATTTGTGATAGCCGTCTTAAAGTCCTTGTCTGTTAATTACATCTTCTTGGTCATTTTGGGTATGTTTATAGTGACTGGTATTTCTCCTGCTTCTTTGGGTGTCTAGTAATTTTTCCATTGGATGCTAGACATTGCTCATGTTAGGTGGTTGAATATCTGAGTTTGTTGTTTTCCTCTGAAGTTTGTTTGGTGGGCAGTCAAGTTACTTACGGGTCAGCTTGATTTTTTGAGGCTTTTAGGAAAAGCTTTGTTGGGAGTGGATCTAGAGGAATTGTTCCTCTAAGGATAGTTTAGCCCTGCTACTAAGGGGTGATTTCACTGTGGTCTATAATGAAGGCCTGGGATGTCCAGTTAGCCCCGTTCTGTCATGCTGAAACATAAACCCCCCACTTCCCAGGCCTGTGGGAGCTCTAGGAACTATTCAGCTTACACACCCACAGTACTTGTTCTTTGACATCCCAGTGCCTGAGCAATGTAGTATTAAGCAAATGACTTAAGGAGCTCCCTATACAGATTTCTAGCATTTTTTTTTTAATCTAGCACCTTCTTTTCTGGAACTTTAGCTCACAAATTCTAGCTTCTTCAACCTCCATAATATGCTGACCTAGGTCTCCTCAACTCAGAGAAGCTGCTGTTCTCTGCTTGGGACTCTTCTCTCTGTGCAGCCATCTATGAAGTGCCTCCCGGCAGAAAGCCACGGTGATCCCGGGCTCACTTCATCTGCCTCCTCCCTTCCAGGGCTCACAGTCCTGCACTGCCTACTGTCTGATGTCTGAAAACAGTTGTTTCATACATTTTGTCCAACTCCGTAGTTTTGTGCAGCTGGAAAACAAGACTGGGGTAGTTGCTTCATCGTAGCCAGAGGCAGAAGTTGGCTTTAACTAACTTAAGCAAAAAGGAATGTATTGGAAGGGCCTAGGAGGATTCATAGAACAGAAGCAATAGCCGAAGAACAGTCCTCAGAAGGGACAGAGACCAGAGCAGCTCCAGAGACCCAGGGAACTAAGAGACCGTCTCGTCAGAGCACAGACACCAAATGAATGAGTTCCAGCCCCGGAGAGTCCTTCAAGACTCACATTTCAGGGAGCAGAGTCTGGCTCAGCCACAATCACAGGCTGACCTCATGGCCAGCAGTGGGCAGGACAGACACTTTGATTAACGATGCTACCCAGATGATATCGGATGGTGGAGAATTGCCAAAACAAAACCGGGTTGCTCTTTCCAGAAGAAAGGAAAATAGCTGCTAGGCAGGCAGATAACAACAGGCACCTTGGACAAAATCTGCAAGTGGGATTGGCTTTTGAAGTCAGAGCCATGCAGTTGTGTTTTGCTATTTAGGCATGGACTGCAGAGCTGCCTTTACCCCCGGCATGCCCACCTCCCCCAATGCAGAAAGCTTTCCTACAACAATTCTACTTGGTGGGTGACGTGCAAACAGCACAGATTCTGTATCGGGCCAGAGACACCAGTGAAGCTCTCTCACAAACAGATTCCGCGTCTGCCAGTGTTCAAGGAAGACTTCCAGAGCATCACACTCGCTTGGGGGTGAAAAGCAAGCTTGAACCTGTGTCCTGTGAACAGAGCAAGAAACGAAACATGTCCATTCCCTTCTCCACTCATAGCCACCTGGAGTCGGAAGCTCCTTGCCCGAGAGAGAATGTTTTGTGTTTCAAGAGTGAGCATGAGGTGGCTGCAGGCTAGTTTACCAACCAAACATAGCAGACAAACGCACCAACAGGTAGGGGAGCCAGATGTTCTCCACTTGGATTATTTTAATGAAATTCCGATGCCCCCACTCTGCCTGGAGGCTGATCTGATACTGTGTGTGTGTGTGTGTGTGTGTGTGTGTGTGTGTGTAATGTCTACAAAACTGAAACGCGTCACCTGAGGGCCTTGAAATTTTCCACAAACATACTGTCCTGTATAATCATACCCATTTCAGAGATGGAAAATCTGAGGTAGAGTATGTGGGACTTTGTCCAGCTTTCTAGTTGTGTGCAGCTGAAAACCAAGCCTGGTACCAGTTGCTTCATCATAGCCAGAGACAGAGGTTGACTTTAACTAACTTAAGCAAAAAGGAATGAGTCAGTGATAAAGCCAGGAATTACGTTCATGACTGAGAATAAAGCTCTCTTGATGTGCTGTGAGGACAATGCTCAAAGCAAGAGAAGGAGAAGAGAGAGAGAGGGAAAACAAAACAATCATCAGTTTGATGCCCAGGTGTTTGGAGACCTGGGAGATGCTGTCTGTACACAATCAAGATTTTATTTATTTATTCATTTTTTTAAATATATTTTATTGATTTTTTACAGAGAGGAAGGGAGAGGGATAGAGAGTTAGAAACATCGATGAGAGAGAAACATCGATCAGCTGCCTTCTGCACATCCCCTTCTGGGGATGTGCCCGCAACCAAGGTACATGCCCTTGACCGGAATCGAACCTGGGACCTTTCAGTCCACAGGCTGATGCTCTATCCACTGAGCCAAACTGGTCAGGGCCGCAATCAAGATTTTAATTGAAATCATCGTCAAGTAAACGCACATCACATGAGACGGCTCCAGTTTTCCTCCAGCCTTGTGTTTTAGTTGAACCATTCTCTGGTCCAACTTAGAAGTCTTTCTGTTCCTTGTGGAATTCATTCTTTTCCCAAGAAAGAAATCGTAGTATTTTCACGATGATTGAGAAACCCCACCCATGTCATCCTCCTGGAACTTCGCAGAGAACTCTAGTGTTTAAAGGCTCTGAGGTATATGATAACTGCAGGACTATATAACAAAATAAGGTTATATAATTACCTCCTGGGAGGGTTTTAGTGACTTGTGTCTTGTTGACTGGTCTATAAGGTTAAAAAATGGGGTGGGTCAGGAGGGAGAGGAGAAGACGGAGCATAAAATACTTATGGGAAGGATGGCAGCCTTTGGCGGTGTCTCCCCAGCCAGTGGCAAAGAGATCTGGGATCAGGACAGCCTTCTGGGGAAGCGTCTAGAGCCTGTGAGGTCTGTAGAGGGACAAATGGCATGTCCCCGGTTGCATTTCTGACGCCAAGCACAATGCGTGGCCCGTAGTGGGTGTTCAATGAGTTACTTGTCGAACGAAAGAATGATTCCGTGGGTGACGGTGACTTCTACACGTTTACCAAAAGCGACTCCAACGCTTCCACAACTTGGTGCGTTTTCCCCATCCTTTGTTCTCCTGGCAGGCGTCTACTCTGCCTTTCCAAGCAACGGATCTTAACCTTTTGTGGCTCATGAACTCGGACGAGAGCCATGAACCGTCATCTCAAAACAAAGGCGCCGACTCCTGTGCACGACTTTGCAGATCACTTCAAGCCGTGAGCAAGCGCACTGCACCTCCGCCGCGGGCTCAGCCCAGCTCTTCCCCGCCCTCCTCCCCGTTTCCCCCACAAAGCTGCTGCTCCTCCACGGGGCACTGTTTTCTTCTTGTTAGTTCAAAACAACGATATGTGTTTCGCTTGCACATCTGTCCTTTGGGCAGAGCTGGAAGGTGCCCTGTGCACGTGGTGATAACTGGGGTGCTTGAGGCTGGGGCTCCAGGCACCCGAAGGCTTGATCGCTCACCTTTCTGGAAGCTGCTGCCGAAACACATAGCCAGCTGAGAGCCGCAGGAACTGGGGTCCGCGTGGTGCCTCTTGGCAGTCTCTCTGGCGCATCCAGAGCACTTTAAACACACTTCTCTATTACTTAACACAAGGCTGTGGTGACCACTTAGGCTCATTGATTGTGGCGATTTGCTTAGTCTGTTTCGCTAGCAACACTGTGAGTCCTTCAGGGAGAAGGGACACAACTCATTCCTCTCCGTTTCCCCAGGGCCCCAGCAATCTCCTTGCAGAGAGTAAGCAGTGCATACGTGGTAGTTGAAATATGCAGGCAGGGATGTATTGATTGTGTTACTGTGCCCCACTACATTAGCAAACGATGAGAAGGTAGCTTATATGACACCGATATGACAAACGAAAAAATTTAAGACAAGGAAATGGCGACTAAGTGAAAGTAAAGGTAGGAAAACTATGTTGGAATAAAGGATAAGATCAGTATCCAAAATATATACCGGGGATTTCTATACCGTTCTTGGTAGTGGCCCAGAAATCTGGCTTGAGCATCCTGGCAGCAAAGGCAAAGAGGGGAGTAGAAGCAGTTACAGAATTCATTGCATTGGATATAACCAAACTGAGAGCTTGGGAAACACAGCGGCACAGGCCGTGTAAAACCGCCACCTTCCCACCATAAAAAAATGATCTAGCCGGTGTGAGCCACGTGTTTTCAGTGAATGCCGCAATGTCCCTCCATGCAGGTGAAGGGAAGTTCAATACAAACAAACCTAAAAGCAGTCGAAACAAATGGATTAAGGATTGCAGTTCTCTGAGAATCTGATTCTCTCAAGACACACGTGAGATTATCGAGCCCAGCTCTTTCAAAGGGTGGACGATGGGACACCAGCACCAGAGATGCTCTCCCACAAAGGGTTCTGTGGTCAAGGAAGGTGGGAACCCCACCCCTGTCATTCTCCTGGAACTTCGCAGAGAAGTCTAGCGTTGTAAAGGCTCTGAGAAGTCTTGCAGTAAGAAACTCAGCATTTCCCAAGCTCCTTTGCCACTGCTGTGCAAGCGCCTCGGGCCTGTCTCCAAATGGCACCTGAGTCCACTGACCCTCCCCTGCGAAGAGTTTCTCTTTCTCCTAAGAACAGATGGGAGTAGCAGACTGCGGTTCTTAGACAAGGAGAGCCAGCATTTCTGTCCTTTGTCCTCTCTTGGGAAGGAAACAAATATCACAAATCTCCTGCTTAAGCACCTTTATCTCTGTCGTACTTGCTCTTTTTTGTAGCATTACTCCCTCCCTCCCGCCCCCCCCCCAAAAAAAAAAGTCCTCCCAAATTCCAAATAAAGCACAAGGGAAGTGTGGCTGAATGGACCGAGAGCCCACAAGCTCTGCCCCTGAGAAAGCAAACAGGAGCCAGCACACCCGGCTCCCTGCTGTTCCCCCCTGCAGACACCAGACCAGTCCCTGGATTGTCAGGAACCCGGGGGGCTAAGTGAGCAGCACTTGCTCAGACCAGTCAGAAAACTCAAGAGCCGCCCCTCCTGAAGATGGCGATGGCAGGAGCAGCCAGGGCAATCGCTGTCTATTTGCTTTGGCCTCGCACGTGAGGAGAAATGGAGGGTGTGTGTTCCCCTTTGTCCGGTCCCTGTCTGTTGGTACACGGGCATTTCCATGTCAAAGGGAACAAAGTGGGGTCCAGCTCGGAAGGGACGTCGTGCCGCACTTTGGCAGGCGCAGAACAGTCCCAGAGCCCTTTCTTCACAAAGCGTTTGTTAATATCCTACTTAATATTCTATGGGACGCACTGTAGAAAACTGATTAAATAAATGGAGGGGCTGCAGAGACTTTAGGTCGACACACGATTCTCAAACTAGGTTCCCAGGAGCACCGAGGTTCTCCTGGTGCCTCCGGGGCTGCTAGAGAGAGCTTTTTGCAGGCAGAGAGCTGAGCCCCCAGACCCAACTCAACCCGGGCATTTCTCTTTTATCTACCTAAGAAAGTGTTTTGGGGGAAAAAAAACACCCAAAACCAGAACGTGGCAGGGGTGGGCGTTCCTGCTACTTAAATTTAGAAAATGTTGGAGAACCAGTGCTTTCAAAAAAAGCTCCACATACATTATTCTTCCCAGCTGAGCTTCTGATAAGAATTGAGAAGCAAACAGTTTTAGTTATATTCTTAGCAAGAACCTGGGTTGTGGGGGGAGGAAGAGACAGAAATTTAACTTTATTTTAATCAAAAGTAGAGCCATGAAAAAAACACACACATAAAATAAACAAATAGAATATTTGCAGCCATATAATGAATAGTTAATATTCCTAATTTATAAAACAAACCTACAAATTAATAAGAAAAAGACCGATAACCCAGGAGTAACAGGGGCCAAGCCTGCAGAACTCACAGCCGCAGAAATGCAAATGGTCAATAACATATGAAAAGATGCTCTGGCTTACTTGTCAGGGAAATGCAAATGAGATACTATTTTTTACCCATCAGATTGGCAAAAACGGAAAATATGTGTAACATCCAGAGCTGGAGAGGGTGTAAGGAAGCCAGTCCTCTGGAACACCACGGGTGGGGGGAGGGCTGTAAATTATTAGAACGTTGCAGAAAGTCAACTGCTGGTATTTTGGAAAATTTAAACTGTGGCCCACCGCTCCATTTCCGGGAATATATCCACCAGAAATGAAAATGCCAGTAAAGAAATAAATATATGAAGTCTATTGCAGCATCAGATGTAATAGTTAAAAAACAAGGAAACCTGCAAACAATCAGAATGTACGCGAACACGGACATGGTTGAACAAATGGTGATCTATTTCTATTACGGAATACGGGGCAGCTATTAAAAATTATAAAAGTGTACGTACTACTGGGAGATATGCCTGCAACACCTTGGTAAAGAGGGCAAGAGCAAGTGT
The DNA here is from genome assembly GCA_004026665.1 of Murina feae. Lineage (NCBI taxonomy): Eukaryota > Metazoa > Chordata > Mammalia > Chiroptera > Vespertilionidae > Murina > Murina feae. The sequence goes on from PVJC01017048.1 coordinate 28,173, forward strand.
GATCCTGTTTTTATTTAAAAAATAAAAAGAAGTGGGTTTCTATATGTTTTTATAAGTAAGGAAAAGAGCACAGAAACATTTATCCCAAATTGCTAACAGTGATTGGACTGGGGAGTTGAATTGGAGAAGAGTGAAAAGACTATTAATTTCATTTTAGACACTTCTTTGCCATCTGAATTGTTACAAAAGATATGTATTACTTTCGTAATTCAAACGATTGTAATATTTAAAAGCAGAATTAGAAAGGAAAATTCAAAGCAAATCAAATGATTTGAGAATCACTGGAAGGCCGGGTGGGGCTGGACTTCTGCCATGAAATCTTTTTTTTTTTTTTAGAAAGTTTCTCTTCTTAAAAATATATTTATAATGATTTCAGAGCCGAGGGAGAGGGAGAGAGAGATAGAACCATCAATGATGAGAGAAAATCATTGACTGGCTGCCTCCTGCACCACCACCCCTCCACGGGGATCGAGCCCACAACCTGGGCATGTGGCCTTGACTAGAATGGAATTGTGACCTCCTGGTTCACAGGTCAATGCCCAACCACTTAGCCACACTGGCTGGGCCTGCTATGGAACTTAAAGCACTAAACCCAATGGGGTTTATGGCTAATAGAAGGCACCCACCTATGCAGGGGGGTGGGATGAAGGACAGACTCTCAATAGAGCCCACATTTTCCTTGGAGAACAGTCCTGGCTCTTCTCTAAAACGTTCCAAGGGGTAGAATGAGGCCCCTAATCGACGTGCATTAGAACAGGGGTCCACACCCGCATTCTGTGCAAGGCTAGACAGCACATAGGCTGGGGTGTGCGGGCCCTCCCGTCTCTGTCACACCTACTCAGTTCTCATTGTGCGTCAACAGCCACAGACAACAGTAATAAATAGGTGTGGCTGTGTCCCAATAAAGCTTTATTTATAAAGCAGGTAGTGAGCCAGATTTGACCCAGGGACTACTGTTTGCTGACCTCTGCTACAAACCATTGACATAATTATATTTTAAAAGTAAACTATTTAACTGTAAACAGTTTATGGTTATAAACTACCCTGGTTGCTGGGTTCCTTTGCTGTGCTAACAGTTTTTAGTTTGATGTAGTTCCATTTATTTGTTTTTCTTTTGTTTCCCTTGCCCGAGGAGATACATCCAAAAAAAATGCCGAAGAGCATGTCACAGAGCTTACTGTCTATGTCCTCTTCTAAGAGTTTATGGTTTGGAGTCTTACATTTAGGTCTTTAATCCATTTTGAGGGTTGTTTTTTTTTTCTTGTCTATGGTGTAACAAAATAGGTCTAGTTTGATTTTTTTTTTTTTTGCGTGTATCTGTCCAGTTTTCCCAATACCATTAAACAGACCGTCTTCACCCCGTTGTGTGTTCTTGCCTTCTCTGCCAAATATTAATTGACCATCTAGGTGTGGCTTTATTTTCTGGGCTCTCCATTCTGTTGCATTGATCTATGCTCTGTGTTATGCCAGCATCAGGCTTCTGAATTACTATAGCCTTGTGGTATGGTTTGATATCAAGTAGCATGACACCTCCAATTTTGTTCTGCTTTTTCAGGATTGTTATGATTACTCGTGGTCTTTGGTGATTCTGTATTAATTTTAGAATCATTTGTTCTAGTTTTGTGAAAAAAAAATGCCATTGGTATTTTGGTAGGGATTGCATGGAATCCATAGATTGCTCTGGGTAGTATGGGCATCTGGACAATGTTACTTCTTCCTATCTATGAGCACAGTATCGGCTTCCATTTATTTGTATCTTCTTCAGTTTCTTTCTGTGATGTCTTCTCATTTTCCCAGTACGGGTCTTTTACCTTCTTGATTAAATTTATTCCTGGGTATTTTATATTTTAGACTTATTTGGGGATCACTTAATAAATTATATAAATGTCTTACTACTATACTGTGCACCTGAAATTAATATAATATTGAATATCAACTATCATTGAAAAATAAAACTTTTTAATTGAAGTATATATAATATGCATATGATAAAAGTACACAAATCTTTTTTTTTTTAAGTTGACTTTTAGAGAGAGAAGAAGGGAGAGGGATAGCGAGATAGAAACATTGATAAGAGAGAAACGTCATTGATTGGCTGCCTCCTGCACACCCCACACTGGGGATTGAGCCCATAACCTGGGCATGTGCCCTGATCAGGAATCAAACCCATGACCTCTTGGTTCCTGGGTCGACGCTCAACCACTGAGCCACGCTGGCCGGGCAAAAGTACACAGATCTGATTAATTTTTACAAAGTGAACATTCTTCATAACTGCCGCCCAGATTAAAATGTAGGATGTTACCAACACCCAAGAGTGTCCATCATGCACCTCTGTGTCACCCTTATCCCTCTGAAAGATAGCCACTAATTTGACATCTATCTTCATAATCTGTTTTGCTTGGCTGTGAACCTCATGTCATGTGACCACACAGCTCTTCCTTTCACTCAGTGGGAGATGAATGAGAGCCATCCAGTGTTCCTGCGGGGGTTTGTCCAACGGCTTGGCTACCTAGTGTCCCACATACAGGGTGACAGCGGTAATATCCAAAGCTGTGCCACACGTGTAGCTGTTCTACTCTTGATGACATGCCGGATGTTTCCAGTTTGGGGCTTGCTATAGACTGGATATTTGTGTCCCACTAAACTTCATGTTGAAACATGACCCCCAGTGTGTTGGTATTAGGAGGTGGGGCCTTTGGGAGGTGATGAGGTCATGAGGGGGAAGCCCCCTTGAAGGGGATTAGTGCCCTCACAGAAGGGACCAGAGGCTCCTTCACTCCCACCTCATGAAGACACAGTGAGAGAGGAGGCGCTCTCTGTGGACCAGCAATGGGCCAACCCTGCACACAGATCTGCCAGCACCTTGATTTTGGACTTCCGTACCTCCTGAGCTGTGAGAAATAAACGTCTGCTGTGTGTAAGCCACTCAGCCTGTGGTATTCTGTTAACAGCAGCCCAAACGGACTAAACAGGCTATTGCAAATAACGCCGCTGTGAACATTCTCGACCATGCCTTCGGTGCATACATTTACATATGCTATCATATCTGTAGCGTATACAGGCTATACTCAGCTTCAGTACATAATGCCAATCAATTTTCCCAAGTGGTTGTACGAACAGACACGCCAGCCTTCAGTGTATGAGAGTTACAGCCGCCCCAAGCATTGCCCACACTTGTATCGACAGGTTTCTCGATTTGTAACTTTAGCCATTCTCGTATGTGCGTGTGTGAAATTTATATACAGTAAAGTCTAAACATCTTAGGTGTCCAGCTAAAAGTTTTCTGCATAAGTAAAAATTCTCATTGTGGTTTTAATTGCGTTTCCCTGATGACTCGTGAGGTTAACTGCCTTCGGACGGGCTAACCGGCCATGTCGATTTCTCCTTTATGAAAAGCTTATTTCTATGTTTTGCCCCCGGGTCAAGAAATATTGGGTTGTTTGTCTTCCCCGTCCTGATTTCAAGGTGTTCTTTAAATATTCCGAACAGGAGTCATCTGTTGGATGTTTTTGTTCCAGCTATCTTCTCGCCCTCTGTGGTTTGCATTTTCATTTTCTTAATGGAGTCTTTTGATGAACAGAAGTTCTTCGTTTTAATGACATCCAATTGATCATTTGTTTGCTTTACGGAGCGTGTGTGTGTGTGTGTGTGTGTGTGTGTGTGTGTGTGTGTGTCCTGCCTCAGTAATATTTGCTAAAGAAAAACTGTTTCTTTACTCATGACACTTCTAATACCAAAAACATGAAGGGGAGAGGGTCTGCCCCACACCAACTGCTTTCCCAACTCTCAGGACTCCAACTGAGTGTCAGTTCAATTTGGACGCTGATTACACCCAGTTAGCATCGGGTCAAGGGCTCAGGATCACAAGACTGACCCACCCAGAGGCCCCCACCCAGAGGCCCCCACCCAGGTTCTGTAACTTGCTGGAGCAGCTCACAACATTCAGGGCAACATGCACTTCTGTTTACTGATCTATGACAAAGGACACAGAGGGGCAACCAGACGGAGAGGGTCGCAGGGTGAGGCCGGAAGGTTCCCACGCGCAGGAGCCTCTGTCCCCATGACGCTGGGTGTGCCACCTTCCAGAACACGAATATGCTCACCCACCCAGAAGCTCTTCGACCTCCTGAGTTTCGGGGTTTTAAGGAGAGTCGTCATGTAGGCATGGTCTACCATTAACGCCATCTCCAGCCTCTCCCCTCTCTCCGAGGAGAGGAGGTGGGGCTGAACGTTCCAAGCTGCTGATCCTGGCTTATCTGCCTGCCCGCGTCCTGAAGCGGCCAGGAGAGCACCCAAAGTCGCCTCATTAGAACAAGGGGCGCCGCCCCTGTCACCCAGGAAATACCCAGCGGTTAGGAGCTCTGCGTCAGGAACCAGGGACAGAGACCACACTCTGCCTCTTACTACGCCACGTGCTGATCCTGAAGTCAGGGCCGTGTTTTCCCGTTACCTCCTAGAAGCGATTGTCTTACTTGGTACATGAATCTACCACCATCGCAGCCATCCCACCCAGGACTGCTTCAGGGCGTGCGCCAGCTCCTGCGGGATTGTCAGTCCCTCCCAGGCTGCCAGAAGCTTGTCCTTTGCCTCCAAGAGGTGGAGTCTAATCCCTTCCCTCTCAGCCTGGGGTGGGGAGGGGGGTGTCTGTGACCGCCTCAACCAGCACAAGCAGCAGAAGGAACAGCACGACTGCCAAGGACAGGCCATGGGAAGTGACATGGCTTCCCCTGGCGTCTCTCTCTCTCTCTCTCTCTCTCTCTCTCTCTCTCTCTCTCTCTCTCTCT
>PVJC01017049.1:0-32942 GCA_004026665.1 Murina feae
AGAAATATTCAAAGTGATGAATAGCAAGAACCTACAGCCAAAATTACTTTACCCAGCAAAGCTATCGTTCAGAATTGAGGGTCGGATAAAGACCTTCACAGACAAGAAAAAGCTAAAAGAGTTCATCACCACCCAACCAGTATTATATGAAATGCTGAAAGGTATCCTTTGAGAATGAGGAAGAAGAAAAAGGGAAGTACAAATTATGAACAACAAATATATATATCAATGAGTGAATCTACAAATCATGTGAATAAAAAATCTGATGAACAGAATAAACTGGTGAATAGCATAGAATCAGAGGCATAGATTGGAGTGGACGGACAATTTTGGGGGGTTAAGGGTGTTGGGGGTGCGTGAAGAGACTGGACAATAATTGTACACCTATGGATGAGGACACTGGGGGGGCAAGGATAGAAGTTGGGGTGGGAAATGGGAAGAGGGGAGCTATGGGGGAAAAAAGAGGAACAACTGTAATAACCTGAACAATAAAGATTAAAAGAAAAAAAAGAAACGAAAAAAAAGATGAAATGTCACAGCCAATATAGGCTCAAGGGAAATAAAATCTTCTAGAGTGGTGTAATTAATTGTTTTTCATTTAAAATTCTAGGTCATAATTTTATATTATGGGTAGATCCAGTGTATATTCTTTTAAGAGTTTACATTTCACAATATAACAAAATTACAGCCTACTTAGAGCAGAGGTTTATGGCTCTGGGTGAGTAGCCTTTTTTGCTTAGGTTGATACCATGGACATATCTCTAGCTATTAGATGATGCTCGCTTTAGCCCACCTACCAATGGTGCAGGTAGGCAGGGTCATCTCAGTCACACCTCCATGTCAATAAACCCAAATGACAGAATTTAAAAAAAAATAGGTTAAAGAGTTTTTAAAATGGGTTAAATATTTCAAAGTTTGCTATAACTTTTGTAAACTTTTCAAAATGATTATGTAAGTTTATTAGCCCAAGCACTGTCTAAATAAAAATTGTCATTTTTCTCCCATGATAATTTTTCCATTTTTACTGGATTCAAATTTTAACCATTTAAAGAAATCCAATCTAAATGAAAAAATATATATCTGACAAAAAAATACTGATTTTTTGAACCTCTTTAAATTAGCATTTGAGACTGAGAAACTGCTTTTGAACTTTTTAAATCTATTCACCATTTAACAAACTTTTGTTTAGCACCAACTGCATATCAAACACATAAGTATATTGTTAGGTTCCTTTTTAAAATATGTCTAACTCTTGTTCATGTAATTTGCTGATTTATGTGTCATATTAAACATTAGTGTCTACAACATAATCAGTGAAAAGGTTATTTCCCAGCTCTCTATGTAATGTGTCTTTCTAAGACATCTTTGAAATTTCATTCAATATCTGCATGATCTTACTCATAAAAAAGGGACAAATACAATTGATAGTTAATGACATCAACATTCTTTTTTACCCTCCCAGTAAAAATTATCACCTATGGCCAGAATGTTTCCAAAGCAGGTCTAGGACTAATTGGAACTTCAAGTCTCTACAACAGGAATGATGCTGGGTGCGGATCACAGTATTGGATAGAGTCACAGATGCAACCCCTTTTTATAAATGAGGAAACTAAAGTTGAGTGAGAATAAAAGAAACTTTTAAGGTTCATAGGTAGATGCTCAACCGCTGAGCCATGCTGGCCGGGCTACAGAGTTTCTAAAGAAGAAACTAAATACATCTCACACAAATCTCCCTCGCAATGGAACAACAAAAACACTTCCCCTCACCCCCAACACAAAAGTTTCAAAGGGAGGGAATGGTGGAGATAATTTCCCTCCTCTTGTTCTTTGTTTATAGCAGACACTGGCAGCCAGAGTGCAAGCCCAGGAAGGTATCAGCTATGTTCCAGGTCTCCGTTCCTATCAACACTGCTGGAACATCGCATTTGAGTCCCATTAAAGGAAGGTGGCCATACACCTCATTAGGAGCAAAAAAACTTCCCTATTTTCAAACATGCATTTCCACTAAGAGCCAAGTAACATAAGGTTATATCTAAAAGCAATGATAATGTTGCCAACAAGAAATAAAATCAAGCCTGGCTGGTGTGGCTCAGTGGTTGAGCATTGACCTACGAGCCAGGAGGTCACAGGTCAATTCTCGTTGATCCCTAGTAGGGAGCATGCAGGGGGCAGCCGATCAATGATTCTCTCTCATCATTGATGTTTCTATGTCTCTTTCCCTCTCCCTTCCTCTCTGAAATCCATAAAAATATTTTAAAAAAGAAAAAGAAATAAAAACAAGGAGGGCTGAGTCTTCAAGTACAACAGGTAGGTCTCCAGCTCAACACAGAAAGAAACACAAATGCGGTTCTTCCATAAGAATAACCCTCCAGGAATAAGAACGAGATCCTGGCTTTGCCTAACACTCAGCACTCTGGGCAAAAGCAACCTTCCCAGCCAGACCTGGCCAGTGTGGCTCAGTGGGTTGGGTGTCATCCAGAACACAGAAAGATTGCCAGTCATTGATGTTTCTCTATCTCTCCCTCTCCCTTCCTCAATTAAAAAAAATCTTTTTTAAAAAAGCAACCTTTAAAAGTTTCTAGATAGGCTAAATATATTTTTGTCAAAAAAAAATCAAGAGAAAATATTTTTAAGTATTATGTTGAAACATATTTCAGGGAAAGGGGAAATCTAAACAGATTTCAAATATCTGTACAAAATAATAAAATAACAAATTTTTGTTACCAAATCACTACCTCATGATTATTTCACATTTTTAGTTGGAGCTGTATATCACATAAAGTATGCAGCTTGGAATTAAGCCATTGTAACTTTATAGGAGTGGGATGAAATCTTCAAAGAGACTCACATTACTTAAAATCTGCTTGCAAGTGATCTTTTAAAAGAAAAAGGAAAACAAACTCTTGTCTATGAACAAGATCTCCAAACTCAATTTTTCCCTAAGAATGCTCTTTGAAACAGGCTATCATTGTTCCATGACATTTAAAATCTCTGTTCACAAGTTTCTTACTAAACAAGGTTTTCTTAGTATCTGGCTTGGGTCTTTCTTTTTTTTAACCGTTATAAATAGGAAAGTAATTGATAGGAACCTTGTCTAAAGAAACTGAAGTAAAACAAACTGAAAGAGAACTTTACAATATGGTTTTGGTAATAGTAAAGCGTAAATTCGATTGTGACACTAGGGTAACACACTGAGTGATGAGTTGTGTTGGGGTCTCATCTGCTTTAGTTAAATGTCAAGCTTTAATCGCTATCTTTTTTTCTCTCCATCACCCATTAAATCTAGAATAGCTTTCACTTTTTTGTATACACAAAAGCAAAACTAGAAAAGCTTCTATGTTCTCTTGCTGCCACCCAGTGGTGCAAATTAGTAAATGCAATAATGACAAATCTAACATGGAGGAGGCATAAGCATACCTTTAAGAAAATCCACTGTATGAACATTCAAATTATTAAAAGTGATAAATTTTAAGCAAGTAGTTATACTATAAAGGTTTACTTTGTTTTGATAAATACTGAACAAAGATGTCCATTCCCCCAACCCACCCCCACAAATTATAATTCAAGCAATAGTGGGAGCACCTCACTTCACTTTTCATAGTCTCAGAGGCCGGCTGGGGATCAGCACAGTAGGCATTCAATCAGCATAATAGGCATTCAATAAACAGTTGTTTATTTCAACCAACTGTATCTTCAAACTGTTTCATTAAAATGTCTATTATAATCTAGAGAAGCAATACAAACAATGTATTTGCTGTTGAGCATATAAATGGATCAATCATAGGCTAAAAGAACATATTTTAAATATTAATGAGTTATTACCAGGTGGGGAAAGTTTATTCTCCTTATTTCCTATAAAGAGCATGTTTTACATGGCCAGGAGGAAGAGTAATCAATAAATTAAACCAAGTAACTTGGGGAAAGAATTCTTTTTGAGGAATATACCGAGGTGTATCAACAGCGCGCTTCTTAAATAAGTTTAAGATGGTCCGAGTCGCAGGGTAACTTGTCAAACCTGATCAGAATGGCCAGGATGACTTGCCTATGGCTGACACTAGCAATAGACAGCCCATCGGAAATGGGATACGGCTCCAAATCCTGCTTTCATGTCATGTACACAGTTACCACTGACACCACATAAACCAAAACTGAACCCAACTACAGGATGTGAGAATTCAGTGCAGGTTGGCCAATGGCAAACAGCATCTGGGCTGACTCATCCTTCCCTTCTGTGAAGCCTCCTCCGTCCCTGAGCAGGAGAGAGGCTGAGGGTGAAGCTGGCGATCAAGGCGTGGTCTCCAGAACGAACTTGGATCATCTCAGCCTCCCTGTGTCATCCCCACAAGCTCTAACCTCCTGAGCCGCAGTAACCTTGTACAATGAAAATAATAAATGCCCACCTCCATCTGCTCATGTAGATCACAGCTGAGGTTACTCAAGGCCTGGATCATTCTGTTAGGACTGGTGTCAGCTGCCATAAATGCACAGATCCTCACACAGAGACAATGCCGGACATTAATAGACACACACAAGACCAATTACCATTCAGAGAGGGAGGGATGACTGAAGAACCTTTTTATTCAGTAGTAAATAACATTTTAAATAGAATAATCTATGCTTGAAAATACTAGTACAAGGGAAAAAAGAGTAACATTAAGCCTAGATTCCCACTATAAAAATGACAATCCAGTGGAAATATTAAGATATTACTTATCCCTTTAGTCACTTCATCATGATAAAAGGCAAAAACATTTAAAACAATTGGTAAGGAGCACATTAAAACAATGTCTTAATACATTTGACTGTGCTTCCCTACTCACATATGCACAAACATTTATTTATCTCTGACAAAAATATATATTTGTGGGGGGGAAAAGATTCCAATACTTGGCCTTGTAGAAATTTGAATGTATTGAAGATGTCTTCCAATCTGCATGGAAATTTAAGGAATTTAAAGTTGCATTTTAAATTAAAGCCCATGTCTTATTCTGAATAAAGTGTTCTAGTTGCTAGCTTCTCAGGTGCAGTTCCTAGCTCCACACCAACTTTACCACTAAGAATTTTTTTCTATGTCTCCACTTAAATCATTTTTGCTTTAAACTTCTACAAAAATATATGGCAGAACTACAAATGAAAGCTTTTAAAATAAATTATATTACCACCAAATGCTGGCAAGAATGTAAAACAAGAACTCTCATTCGCTGCTGGTGAAGATACAAACTGGTACAGCCACTTTGGAAAACAGTTTGGTGATTTCATATAAAACTAAGTATTCTCTAGCCATATGATCCAGCAATCACACCCTTGGTATTTATCCAAATGAACTGAAAACTTATGCCCCCACAAAAATCTGCACACAGATGTGTATAGCAGATGCATCCATAACTGCCCAAACTTGGAAGTAACCAAGATGCCCTTTAGTAGGTGAATGGATAAACTGTGGTACATCCAGACAATGGAATAGTACTCAGCACTAAAAAGAAATGAGCTAGCAAAGCCGTGAAAAGTCATGAAGGAACCTTAAATGCATATTGCTAAGTGAAGAAACGCCAATCTGAAAAGGCTATATGCTTATATGATTTCAAGTATATGATACAGTCTGGAAAAGGCATAACTATGGAGACAGTGGTGGCCAGGGGTTGGAGGCAGAAGGGATGAACAGACATAGCAAAGAGGATCTGGGGGTTAGTGAAACTACTGTATTCTGTATCTAAACTAATAAAAGCGGAATAGTAAAATTAACCGTTTCTCCAGGACGCCCAACAGCCAATCAGAGCGACTGTATGCAAATTAACCCAGCCAACATGGCGGCCGCCACTCACGGAGTAAAGGGCAGCGTCCGTTGCAGCAGGAGCGAAAGGGAAACTGCCTGCGCACGGGCTTGGCTTAGCCTGCCTCAAAGCAAAACAGAAGAAAACATTTTGCAATAATGTGTAAATCATAGAATCCTCGGGAGCTGAAGGAAGCCGGGCCTGAGTCTAAGAGTAACACTGTGTCGTTATATAAGCCGGGAGCTGAAGCTTCTTATTAGGCCTCGCTTTAAAGGAACAGCATCAATTATAGGAGATAAACAAACCCCAGGCCCTAAAGGAACAGCATCAATTATAGAAGATAAACAAACCCCAGAACCTGCGTCCAGCCAGCCTTGCTGGGACGTTGGGTCAGTGGGAGCTGTGGGCAGCCTTAAAGCCTGAAAGCGCCAATCAGCCCATCACCCACGCTGGCTACAACCCAGTGGGGTGAGGGACATTCCTGGGGGGCTTGGCCAGCTTGGAGACAACCATCAGCACCTCACCCAGCCTGGTCAGGCACGCTAGCAGGTGGACATCCCCAGAGGGGTCCCAGACTGTGAGAGGGCACAGGCCGGGCTGAGGGACCTCCCGAGTGCACAGAGCGGCTGCAGGGCAGAACAGCGCAGGACCCAGGACCCGTGAGTGGGAAACAGGCGACAGGGTTGGAGGGCACCAGGAAGTGGGTAAGAGACGGCAGAGGGTCGGCAGCCTGCTTGGTGGGCTTCCCAAGCCCTTTGTGGGGCACCGGGGAGCAGGTAAGAGGTGGCAGGGGGTTGGCGGCCTGCTTGGCAGCTGTCCAGGCCCTTGGAGGGGCATCAGGGAGCGGGAAAGAGGCAGCAGGGGGTCAGTGGCCTGCTTGGTGGGCTTCCCAGGCCCCTTGCAGGGCACTGGGGAGCAGGAAAGCAAGGTGGTGGGACGGGGAGCAGGAAAGAGATGGCGGGGGGGGAGGGTCGCGGCCTGCTTGGCAGCTGCCCAGGCCCTTTGCGGGGCACTGGGAAGTGGGAAAGCAAGGCTGCAGGGGCCGGGGTCCTGCTTGGCAGCTCCCCAGACCCCTTGGCGGCACCGGGAAGTGGGAAAGGAAGGCAACAGGGGACTGATGAGTGGGAAAGAGTTGGCGGCCTGCTTGGCGGCTTCCCAGGTCCCTTCCGGGGATCAGCGAGCAGGAAAAGGCTGGCCTGATCATGAGGTGGGGTTTTCCCTGCTTTCTGGTGGCTGGAGGAAGATGGGCAGTAGGCAAGCTTGGGAGGCAGGCAGCACCCAGTCCTGGCCACAGCTCAAAAAAGAGAACAACATGCAGGGGAGGGCAAGAGTCTGAGAGATCAACATAGAGGGGGTGCCTGCTCCAAGCCTTGATGGTGTGCCTGGGGGCAGGTCCCCCAGCAGGTAGACACACACAGGAGGACTGCTCCGAGCCTCAGATGCAGCTGGGGGCAGGCCCCCAGTGGCCACACACACACACACACACACACAAAAGGCGCCTGGCAGACTGGGGCCATCATAGGACATCCACTGAGGGGTCCCAGACTGAGAGGGCACAGGCCAGGCTGAGGGACTCCCTCCACCCCGAGTGCACAAATTTTTGTGCACCGGGCCCCTAGTGATACTATAATGATAGAGAAATTTGTCCAAACACATACAGTTTACAACACCAAGCGTGAACCCTATGTCAATTATATTCAATTTTTAAAAAAAGAGTAAACCCTAATGTAAACTACGGACTCTGGACGATAATGGTGTGTCAATGCAGGTCCACCAATTGTGCATGTTACTCTGGAGAGTGATGTTGATGGTGGCAGAGGTTATGGGTGTGGGGGTGGCCAGGGGCCCATACAGGAACTCTGTACTTTTCTACTGGGAATGTAAAACTGCTCTTAAAAATTGTCTATTAATTTGTTTAAAATTACATGTAAGGGGCCCACCTGGAGTAGCTCAGTTGATTGAAAGTCATCCTGTGTACCACAAGGTTGCTGGTTCCATTCCCAGTCAGGGCACAAATGGAAGGCAACTGATTTCCAATGATATGCATTTACGCAACATAGTATAGCTGGGTAACTTCAAATAACAACTTGTTTTAAAATAAAAATTTTAGTGTCCATAAGTAAGAAAATACTATTGGTTTAGTCTTTACTAGTGTTCTCTACGAATTAAAAATAAACTGATAGATAAAAATCTAGGAATTCCAACTCCTTAAACCCTAGTTTTAATTGTTCTCAGGACAAATTCTAAAGATTTTACATTTTGCTACACTTCTGAAGTATATAACTTCTGATACTGAATAATCAATTTCCAAATATAGTCAGCAGTGAGAAAACTGATCTTGAAAAAATATGTAAGCATGTTTGCTATGAAGTAGCCTCTTTTTGTGAAAAGTAGGTACAATAAAATCCCTCCTCCAATTCAGTTTTAAGACATTTAAGCAAAGATCACACACACTATCAATTCCATATAACCTTATTGCAGTGTCTAACCTTATTTTAAATAACATTAGGAAGTTTAAAAAAAATTTTTTTATTGATTTAGAGACAGAGAGAAAGGGGAGAGATTGTTGTTCCACTTATTTATGCGTGACCAGAGATGGAACCTGAAAGCTTGATGTCAGGATGACTCTCTAGCCAACTGATGAGCTACCCAGCCAGAGCTAAAAAGCATAGAAAGCAGATTAGAAAGAGAGCCACATCCAAATAAGAATTCTTATTTTCTGGTGATCTCTGGAATGTAACTTGTCTAAAATTAAAATGAAAAAGTAAACTAGGCACAAATTAGGAAAATGATTAAATACCTACAGGTGTTTTTACACAGTATTTTTTAGACAATGAAATATTTGCTACTACACTTAGCATGTTTATGTTATTTCCCCATCACTGAAGTATTTTATTACCTAGCATTCCAAAAACTAAATAACTGGCACTCGCTGGGTTATCTGGGTGTCATACTGTTGCTTTAAACAAATTTCTTGTTTTTTACTAAAGAAATTACATGCATGACACACAAAAAAAATGGGGATCCCACTTAACCCTGCTCATGTGAGGGATTAACACTTTTACATCATTTCTGTCTTTAATTCTGATGGTTACTTCAATAACTCATACCGACACTGATATTTCACTGACTCCTCACCCTAAAAATGAGGGTTTAATTTATACTAATCCCCCTTCCAGCTTTTGATGGAAGATTTAAAAAGAATAATATGGCTATTACCTTTACAACTTAAACTTATGACCATATCCACCCACCAATGTTGTGATGACTGCATCTCTTGCCCTCTGAGGATGCCCCCTGCTCTTTACATTGTCAAGGTTAATTTTGTTTACATTCTCATATTCAATGTAATTCACTGGTGGATTCTAATAGCTGAAAACCAATCAGCAACATTTGGAAGAGAAAATTACACTGAGCCTAAAATCATTAACAGTAAGAAACCCACTTGAGTTCTCTGATACGAAACTTTAAAAGAAAACTGGCCCAGCTGGCGTGGCTCAGTGGTTGAGCATCGACCTGTGACCTAGGAAGTCATGGTTCAATTCCCGGTTAGGGCACATGCCCAGTTGCAGGATCAATCCCCAGTGTGGGGCGTGCAGGAGGCAGCCAGCCAAACAATGATTCTCTCTCATCGTTGATGTTTCTATCTCTTCCTTCTTCTCTGAAGTCAATAAAAACATTTTAAATATAAATAAAAGAAAACTGAATAGCACACTATAAAGAATTTGGAAAAAAATATTAACATACTTTTAAAATCTACCCAGATGAATCCAATATGAGATTTATGCTCTCATCCAAGAGCATAAATTACATACAACTTATGTCAAATATTTTATGTGTTTATTTCCATTATTTGAACTTGGCTGCTGCATTTTATTAGGAAAACACCACATGGCACATAACATAGGCTTGGGGAAAAGCTACTCTTCATGGAAACCTGACAAGGTTTTCTTTCTTTCAGGGAAATTAGTTTCTTCAAACCCAGAAAACAAATCTTAAAAGTTGGCACCTACCATTGTCACTGACAATGTCAGCTAGAGAAGTCCGAATGTTTTGCCTTAAAAGGAACAGACCCTTGACATCTCAAGGTCTAAGTCTTGAGATCTTTGCCCAGATTCAAAACCACTCCTGGATAAGCTGACACAAGAACCTGGTTTTCTGTAGGATCCCATTTTATCTTGTGTCGTAGTTTCCTATACATGCCTTCACACCTAGGTTATCATTCTCTTTAGCGCCTCTCATTGAACAGCCATTGTATCAGCCAAAACCAAGTACTACAAACGGGGTGGCTTACACAATGGAAGCGTATCATCTCACAGTTCTGGAGAGCAGAAGTCTAACATCACAGTGTTGGCAGGGTTGGTTCCTCCTTGAGGGTTGTGAGAGAGAATCTGTTCCGTGCCTTTCCCTTAGTTTACTTCATCTCTGGCATCCCTTGCCTTGAAGCATCACCAATCTCTGCCTTCACCTTCATGGGATGTTCTCCCTCTGTGCTTGTCTATGGTTAGATGCCCTCTTTTTATAAGGGACACCTGTCATATTGGATTAGGGCCCACCCTAATGATCTCACCTTCACTAACTACATCTACAAAGACCCTACTTTTAAATGGGGTTACAAGATATAGAGTGTTAGAACTTCAACATATGTATTTCTGGAGAGGGAAACACAACCCAACCCATAGCAGCCATTTTTCACATGATAAAGCTTGACATTTTCCAATCACTGCATATTGTTTGAATAACTGCTGGATTTGCAATGCCTGCAACAAAATCTGGAATATAGAAGGAGCTCAATAAACACTTTAGAATGAATGAGTGAATAAATGAGACTGCAAGTGAGAAAAAACAACAACTGTGGATGCTCAGAGTTGAGCTCAGCTAACTCATTAGCTGAGTAATGCCTTCCGGCATGGAATTCAGCAGGACTTAACATGTGCCGTGGCAAAACTGCAAAACACTATATGCTCCATAAATCTCTAAGGTCCGTGTGATAACTCATAAATGTGATAATTCACAAATGTCAACTCAGAAACTATTACACAGGCATATTCTTTTAATAATAATTTATTTCTTAAGGGAAAAATAATACAGTATCAGAAATAGGGTATCAAATGATTTGTTTAAATAAGTCAAGAAATGCATTATTGAGAGAGCAAAGGTCACTAAATGACACAGTATTAGCCAGATACATTACACCATTGTCTATAGGTAGTCCATGCGATAGCACTACGTCAGAGATGATTCCTTGTTATAATTCTCTCATTTTAATAACTAAACCTTAGGACAAAGTCCAAGATGAATTGTATACTATAGCAAATAGTATAGCAAGCCTCTATTCTTTTAACCCATGACATTTTCAACACAGCCTCAATAGATGATACCTACATAACAAGGAACTGAAGGTATTCTTCTCTATTTCTCCTAATCATCTCATTCAGATCTTATCACCATGAATTTCCTGGGTGCTTGGCTTTAAAATACTGTATTACTATCAACTTTAAATTCAAGCCCTGGGTAGGTCTACATTCATTTCAGCAGAAGCATCTTGAAATGTTGAATTATCATCTTCAATTTCCCTCAGTCATTTATTGTAGCTGCCAAACTGAAATTGTATGCCTTAAAGGCAACACTAAACTGAAAGCAAGTAATAAAAAGTCTCTTAAATGTTTCATTTATAAAAGCTTATTTTTCCCACCATCAAATTTTGTATACTGTCTGAAATATATCACTTTACAAAATAGACAACTTCCATGCAGTTATTCTGCTGTAGTACATTTGCTCAGCTTCAAGGATCGGGGAGGCGGGTGGCGGGAACTAGCATTTTTTCAACACTTTGTGAACAGAGGAGTGACAGTCAGGATAGTTTGGGTTTGGGCCTTTGTGGAGAGGAATTAAAAGTAAGCCTCCATTGGTAATAGCTATCACTATAACTGTCTCCTTTTCTGGATAGCTGCACTATCTTCCAGGTTATATTACAAATTATGCAATAAAATAAACACTTCAAAAAGGCACATGGAGTGGCGGGTCTATGACTGCTCACTCTGATAAAAGAACAAATCTGCAAACTGAACACATTCTGAGCATTTCCTTAAACTACTGCTCACAAGCAATATACACTGCGTGGCCAGATTATGATCACGCCATCATACTTCATTGGGCCACCTTTTGCCTTCAATACTGCGGCGATTCTTCTTGGCATTGACTCCATGAGAAGTTGAAAGGTGATGCGAGGAATCTGACACCATGCTTGATGAAGAGCACTGTCCAGTTCTGTGAGATTTGATGGTTGTGGAACCAGCTGCCTGATGGCTCTTTTAACTTTGTCCCACAAATGCTCAATTGGATTGAGATCTGGTGATTGTGGGGGCCACCTAAGCAAGTTCCTTAAAACCACTCCTGCACAATACGAGCACCATGGCATGGCGCATTGTCTTGTTGGAAGAAGCCATCTCCATTGGGATACGCCATCAACATGATAGGATAAACTTAATCAGCAAGGATACTTAGGTATGTTGTGCTATTCAGACGTTTTACCACATGAATTAAAGGGCCCAAATCATGCCAGGAAAACATGCCGCAAACCATAACACACCAGCTTGAAGGGTTGTACTCATGCATTTGGGGTGCATGCTTTCATGCTGTTTCTGCCAAATTCTCACTCTGCCATCTGCATGATGCAACTGGAAACATGATGCATAGGACCACATGACTTTTTTCCAATGTTCAACTGTCCAATCCTTGTGTTTCTGTGTAAATTGGAGACGTTTTATCTTGGTAACTGCGAAGAGCAAAGGTGTTCAAACAGGCATTCAGCTTCCATATCCCATACGTGGCAGTGTATGGCTAATTTGCCTACAAACGTCAGGTGGTCATAATAATCTGGCCACTCAGTGTATAGCAAATTAATGAAGAATAAGTCTACAGTATTCTATAATAAAACCTATGCCCAAACCTGTCTGGCTCAGTGGATAGAGCGTCAGCCTGCGGACTGAAGGGTCCTGGGTTCGATTCCGGTCAAGAGCATGTACCTTGGTTATGGGCACATCCTCAGTGGGGGGTGTGCAGGAGGCAGCTGATCGATTTCTCTCTCATCAATGTTTCTAACTCTCTATCCCTCTCCCTTCTTCTCTGCAAAAAATAAATAAAATACATATTTTTTAAAAAACTTGTACACTTTTCCCCATAATTGTGAAGGACAACTATGAAATATTAATATATAAAATAAACAAAATATGGTTTGTATTTCTAAAACAAGGATATAGGAGGGGAAAATGTCTTATTAGGAAAGTACACCACATTTATATAAAATAAGTTGCTACCAAGCTCATTTGGCCCAAGAGCCAGTGAATTTATCTGAGCAAGTTTAGTAAGTATGCTAAGGAGGGAGAAAATGAGATGACGGTGCATTTTTTCTTCCCTTGACACTTCAAACTTAGCTATTACATAAGGATCAGAATCACTGTTCAAATCTTTCTCAGTTAATATCACTTTGTCAAGCCAAAATTTGATTTTTTTGCATAAAATTATAGTTTAACTGTATAACTGAGTGATTCCTAAAACATCTTTTACTCCAATGACCTACTTAAGAAAACAGTATCTGCCCCAGCCAGCAAGGCTCAGTGGTTGAGCATCGACCCACGAACTAGGTAACAGTTTGATTCCCGGTCAGAATACATGTCCAAGTTGTGGGCTCTGTCCCCTGGGGGGCGTGCAGGAGGCAAACAATCAATGATTCTCTCTCATTATTGATGTTTCTATATCTCTCCCCCTCTCCTTTCCTCTCTGAAATCAATAAAAATGTGTATTTTTTAAAAACAGTATCTGTATTCAATGCATGGTTCAGTTTTGAAGCATTTCCTGCCTACATTTGTGGCTAATTTTCAAAGCTTTATTTAGAAATAATGCCAACCCCCTCCTACCAGCTAAGTAGAACAATTTTCTAATCTATAGGGTATTTTAAAAACCAATCAATTTGCCATAACGTCCTAATTCCAGGAATGTAAACCATAATTCAAACTCCAATTTTCCTCTTAACATATTCTACTTTACTAAAATGAATTCTCATCCTGCAACTATGAACAAGAAAATTGTACTTAAAATAATATTAAAAGACAAAATCTCATTATTTAGTATTAAATTAATGGTCTATAATTCTAGCCTTAAAAATATCTATAGCTATAACCTCTCCAACTTATTAATTCCCAAAGAGATTAATAAAAGGTGTAATTAACATCCAAACTTAGAGCAGACTGCCATTTGGAACAAACTGTGTTAACAATAATGTACCAGAGTCAAGGAGATCAGCCCCTCACCCTTTATGGTTCTGACTAAGGTTAATGAGCACAATTTGTCATTATTTTCCAGTAACTGAAAATTTGAATTGAACAAAAAGACTACTTGTTCAAATACTTTATAAAAACAGAATAAAGGCTGAAATCGTCTTACTTAGAACCCAGCAGTGTTTGGCAATGGAAATATCATTAAGTACATGAGAAATGAATAAACAAATAAGCAACCCAGTGCACTACTACCATTCAGCTCCTTTTTATGTGCTAAGTATTTAAAATTATATATAATAAAGTGAGATATACTCAAACTGTTTTCTTTAATCTTCACCTGAGATGTTTTTATTGATTTTAGAGAGGCAAGGAGATAGAAACACTGATGTAAAAGAAAAAGCCATGGATCAGTTACCTCCCATACACACTCTCATAAGCACCCTGACCAAGGATCAAACCTGGTACCGAGGTATGTGTCCTGACCTGAAATCGAATCCATGACCTTTTGTGTATGAAACAATGCTCCAACTGAGCCACACTGGGAAAAGCTCAACTGTTTTTTATTTCTACTAGTAAACACTGAAAAAATTACTCACCTAAGAATCTTCAATTTAACAGAAGAGTTAGACTTTTACAAACCTATAATTTGGCTAATGATTTTCTACAATTGTGTATTTTTTTCTTTATGAAATTAGAAACATACAGAAATGCAAGTTATAAGTTTCTTTGCGATAAACAAGGCCACATATGTACACTGAACTTAATTTTAATAACATATCTTTCATAAAGAAGCTGTTTAAAAATAAGCATAAAATTTGAACGAAGGAGAAAAAAAAAAGAAATAACTATAAATGTTCTTCCACTTCAAAAATTGTCTGACATCTGAACCAGAAGACTCTCTGTATCTATCAGAGACTTCCTCTTCATGTCACAGAAAGAGTTCAATATGCTTTACAAAATCCATTAGTTTTTAAGACCATTTCCAATATCTGCTATCATAAATCAAGAAATCCATTTATTCAAGGTTAGTTATGGAAAATTAATCACACAGAAAATCTTAACAACTTCTTTTTCAAAAATTAAAGTACTTTACTGTACTTGGCATTCCTACACATGATGTGGATTCAAAGATTGAAAACATTAAGGGAATATAATTAAAATTCATAAGGCTTAGCCATAAAAATAATTTTAATATTAGAATTATCTGTAACAAATATTTCAAGAAAATAAATCAGAATACAAACACAAATAAAATATCATTTTAGCTTTCTCCTCTGCTTAAGTGGAAGTTAACATAGAAAGTTGTTCCAAAATGCTTTATATACTTAACATGACCTCAAAAATATGTAATCAACATGAAAAGCGAGACCGATAGAACTGTGGGCACTATACATCAGGAACAAAACTCATGAATATTTCTATTCCTAATGATTTTTAAAATCTAACTTCCCACTTTCAAGGGCAAGTTTACTCAAGAGAGAATAAATAGGTCAGCTACACAACACTTACAGCCTTTACTGATAGGATGTAGCCATTACGCCCAAATTCAGCCATCAATTACAACTTCATTTCCCATCCACAATTAATGAGAATATATTTTATTTCAAATGGGACATACAGGGAGAGCGCCAAAAGTTAAAGTATAACCTTAAAGTCTTAAATTCACACTTCAAACATCAAAAGAAGCAATTCCCAAAATCATGAAAACATGATGAAGTAACTACACATAAAAAAAAACACACATTTAAGTCATTTCACTTTTTCTTGTATATAGTGAAAACAGATGTATTTATAACTTCAGATTTGAGAAAGCATACTTCATAAAGTCATTATTCATTTAAAATAGACAAATGTTTACAGAGAACATTTAACTTAAATTTCATAGTTGCTTATAAAATAGTACTTGAAAGGTTAACCTATATAAGGAAACAAGAGTCCTGTCAAGAGAGATGGTAAACAATAAATATAAAATATACCACAATGTTAAAAACCTCACAGTACACTATAGGAAAATCAATAAAGATAACTTCATCTTTCTAGGGGGAAATGTATTTAGCATTACAAATTCAAATGTAAATTTTATATATGAATTCAATAAGGAATACATTTAAACCGTGCATTGCCACACAATCACCATCTATTTTGTGTTAAACAATAAAAATGATGTACTTTTTGAACATGTGTACATCAAAACCAAAAGGTTATTTTTTACTTTTTCCTTTACTGGCAACTTTGGATGCATGTTTAGGTTTTGGTTCCCAGAGGGCATTTTTCACGAATCTTGAAGCTGCACCTTTGTCCAGCTTGGCAGCCTTCTTCTTGTCAGTTATTTCCTTGACTCTGTTCATGTACACTCTGATTCTTTCCTTAGAGATCAAAAAAGAGAGAGAAAGGCAAAAGATTTACTAAGCTGCTCACCCCCAGTAAGTTTTTATACTATACCTCAGTCAAATTCAACAGACATGTATTTCTTGCCTATGAGGTGGAGCCAGCAAATGCACGTGAACAGGATAAACATACCCGTGCCCTCCTGGAGTTCGTAGTCTAGGGAAATACAGGCAGCACAAAGTTGTTTCAAAAGAGGACAAACTATACTGACATCACTCCAGAGGTAAACACTGAAGTGTTTATATGTAGTTAGACATTCTTAGATACAGCATTAACCTAAATCCACATACTAGCTCTTATTTACCTGAAGTCTGTAATCTAAAATAGAGACCTCAGATACTTCTAACATACAATCTAAACTCTCTAAAAATTTTCCAAGCAGAAAATGGGTAAGGCAGGATTGATTTCTTTTTTTAATGTTACCTTGGAGTGTCACAATTAAAATAAGCAGAATGAAAATATACAATCCTATATTCAATTTCTTAGTTTTGATTGATAAGCACATATTTTCTAACAACATATACTAGTATAGTTCTAATCAGAATTAACAAGGTGAGAAACACAATATGTTGCCATAGCATTAAAATGTTCTGAGATCATTAATCAGAATGATGGACTAGTCTATAGTTCAAATGGAGAAATGAAGGTATGGAGAGTCATAAAATAGAGGTAATGATTAATCACTGCTTAAAAGCAAGTTTCATGAAAATAATCAAAATAGTGACATAAAGGTTGGAGTTTTGTTTTTCTGACAGAAAAATGCAGAATCATGAAATTTTTTTATTGAAAAAGACTGACAACTCTGCTCAAAACCCTCTCATGGCCCCTATTTCTCTCAGAATAAATGCCAAAGTCCAGCCTAGTGCTATTTCTAATTTCTTCCCATAACATGTATCCCCTAACATACCATATTAATATATATTTAATATTTGCTTATTGTTTCATTATGTTGTTTGTCTCTTTCCACTCCATAGGCTGACATCTGCCATAGGGTAAGGATATTCATGAGCTGTAATCATTGAGGAATCACTTCACTCGAAAATAATACTTGGCTCCTCCCAGGGACTCAAATATTTGTTGAAAGAATAAATTCACCAGTTTCAATGCCTTTCCCATTCATGATGTAACTCTCACATACTAACTCTATGATCAATTAGTGATGCCTGTCATAAGGTCACAGAAGGAGAAAAGGTTTATATATTTTTTATTTATCAGCCCTTGTCCAGAATATGAATGTACTCCTCCAAAAAGTGAGTTCTGAGAGAGAAAGAAGACAGATGATTTTATCTTTTTCCAATGACAGAACCAAGTATTAAAATACTCCAAATAACTTTGTGTTAAAAGAAAAAGAGAAATTTTATAAAGGTACAGTCCATAATAAAGGGTTGAAAATAGATGGTAAAATGCATACTTCTTAGGATTTAAAGCCAATATCACTGCTCAGATCAAGATCTGTGTATCATATTGCTTTATATTTTGCTTTAAGTACTTTTTTCACAATTTCTGTACTTAAAAATAAATTTATTTTCCCTCAAGAACTTTAAAAGAAGAAAATATCTTAGTCCACACATTAACAAAATGAAAACAACAGATCTGGTTTGTTCATTTTTTAAAAGTAAATGACCATGTGCTTTACAGCTGTATATGCTTTACTAGATTGTATATAACATATACATCAACTACCATAAGACTTTAGGACAATCATAGTGTCAAGTGTATTCATATTTATATTTATCTTATATTTTATAAACAAAGAATAAATTAATATTCTTATTCATAAAACGAAGAAGGTAACCATAAGTTTGATTTCTGATTTTTCTCTTTTAAATTGAATGATTTAATTTTTGAAGTCAGCAAAACCTCTAAGATATCGGACTTTATATACAGTACTTATATATCTAAATGGAATACAAAGACAAACCTAGAAGATTTATTACAGGTTGTAAATATGTCACTAATGCAGAATTACTGGACAGTACACATACAACTGGTGCCAAAAAAGCTTTTAGCTTTGTTGCTGAACTGAATTCTTTACTGCTGAGAAAATGAATTAATGGAAGAATTGAAAAGGTGGGGGAGAAACTTTCCCGTCTTTGCTAGTAAATCAACTAGAATATACTTTTAAGAACTGTGTAAGAGTTTTTAAAAAAAAGACAGTTGTAGAGATGAACAAGATTTCAAGAATTTATTGGAAAAATAATATGATGTTATAAATAATTACTAGAATCATAACATATTTTTCTCATCCAGAGATTTATATAATATATATGGAGCACCAATTCTTTGACAAAGGTAAGAAAAAGAAAAACTAAAGACATGCTGAAATCTGGACTAACTTTCATAATATCAACTCTGAATAATATTATTTTCTGCAATTAGTGGGTAAAGGTACTGTTACTTTAACTTCAGGAATACTACAACAAACAGCCATGTAAAGTAAAAAGAAATTCACTGCAATCTTACCAATTCCTGCTTTACTGGGTGTTCCTTAGGATTAACTCCCTGAGTTGCCAAATAAACTACAAGAGAAATATTTCATGAAATAAAATGGTGTATATATTAATGAAGACCATTAATTAAAGAAACAAAGAAATGTCACACAAATGACTGACTAAATCTTAAATTATTCAACCTCTATGCAATAATAAATATGTGTGTGGCTCACAAGCATATGGCATTTTTATTTAAAAGAAATAAATACTATATCTATTAAAATTGACATAAAGTATAACTATCTATAAAGTGCTAGCATTTAAAAAATAAATCATGCCCTAACCGGTTTGGCTCGGTGGATAGAGCATGCGGACTAACAGGTCCCAGGTTCGATTCCGGTCAAGGGCATGTACCTTGATTGCAGGCACATCTCCAGTGGGGGGTGTGCAGGAGGCAGCTGATTGATGTTTCTCTCTCATCAGTGTTTCTAACTCTCTATCCCTCTCCCTTCCTCTCTGTAAAAAATAAATAAATTTTATTTTAAAAAATAATAAAATAAACCACCCTTGACTCAATAAATAATTTGTTTTATAATTAACTCCAAAGTAATATACATACCCCAAAACATTGAATTTAATGTGTAAGCAGAAACTAAATCCACTTTTGCTTGTTCAAGTGGGTCCAACTATTAGAAAGAGAGAGAAAATAAATTCAAACTTTGAGAACCATCACATATTTTAAATTTTCACTGAGCACAATGTTTCAAAGAAATTTTTTTTCACGTTTTATAACCCAATAACCAAATGATCTGGAAATAATTTGCAAAAAGAAAAAGGGTTGTTAACCAGTGATTTTTGCCCAAAAATTTTCAATTCAGAGTATCATCTTTAGTTAAACAAGGAATGTGTATAATCCAAGAAAAATTCTTTTGAATTATTTTAATTTCAGGAGTTACAATCTGGGCTTTGTATGTCAAAAGTAATTTATCAATATAAACATAGTACATGATGCATTTATGTATAAGAAGCAGGCTAAAATGCTTAGGCAATACCAAAGACAGAAGAAACATAATGAGATTTGTTTTAGACTGTCAAAGTTAATTTACTCTTTTTGTCCTATAGGGTTTCCAGAAACCCTGATAACATCATTGTAATGCTTAAAAGGTCAAAGATAGAGTCTGTGGGAAAGAATGCTGTGAGTGTTCCTTTTTGTTTCCAAAACCAAGTCAAAATAAAAATATAGTTAAGAGGTATTTCCTAAGGTTAGGGTTTTGTTTTTATCCCCTAAAAACATCCAAACACTTATAAAATTGAAATAAAGGGGGGAAAGAGCATGCACATATCATTAATCTATTTCTTAGCGCAACACTGTCTTCTGAATTACATTTTTAAAGTACCTTCTGCAACAACTCATTTCTAGAAACAGACATCATGGTCTTCAGCATGTCATCTACAGCACCAATGGAATTCTCAAATGCTGATAAATACTCATGGATTTCTGCTGGATAGTCTTCATTAATTTCTTCTTCTGCCATTATGATCTATCAAAATAAATAAATAAATAAATTCTTAGAATTCACAGTCCTAGTAAATCAGAGATTGTTCTTTAGGTCAAAAAAAATCAATAGGTCATATCATGTACTTCAAAAGTGCTAGGAGTTAAAACCTGAAGATAATTAAACAAATCTTAGAATATAATTATAAAGCAACTACAAGCTTTCCCTCTTCTTAAGTTGATGGGGAAGGGGGATGGAGTGGAGAGCAGGAGACAGACCCAGCCCAGTTCACCAATGCCACACATCAAACTCTGAATGCTCTTCAAGAACTAAAGACATGACTACAAACACAGAATATCAATCATCAAAATCCTACATTTAAAAAACTTTCTGTTGAAGTTAAAGACCAAGCAAAGCAATGAAAATGTGATAGGTATATCCCCTAATGCTTGCTGAAAAAAAAATAATCCTTTTTTTCCCCAAAAAATATATATTTTAGTCCTTCCAAACCTAGGTGTTGATCTAGCAGCATGGTGTATTAAACTAAAAAATGAGAAATGCTAAGTCTGAAATATCTTAATATTATTTATCACTAAAACCATTTTCAAGCCTATATATATGTATATATTCCTTAAGCTTCTTTAAAATATTAACCCAACCAGACCTGAGGCCCTGAACCTAACTGTCCCTTAAACCACACAAAGTCAATTCAAACACATGGGGGCAGACATTTGCAATGGCTAACTATGAGGTTTGACCATGATTGGTTGGTTATTTTTAGTTTGTAACGCATTTTTTTCACATACTAGGCAAATCGGTATAGTGGCAGATTCAGAAATTACCGAAAAATCGGTACAGCAGTCTGGTAGGATTAAGAAGAAAGTCAAAGAGCCCATAAATCACATAAAGCAGAAAAGAGGAAACTTGGGAGAAATAAACTGTATGATTTTCATTTAGGCTACAGCATACCTTGACAGCACATTCTTTTAAAATTCACATTTATATCATAATATTTAATATCTATGTGAGAAAATGAAAAATACACACCAATGTATTTCATATGGTATCTAAGACCAAATTTCAGAAGCAATTCTAAGCCATACATACCTCTTATGTTTTAAAAAATTTCTTATTAGCTGAAAATACCTCATTCATTACATAGCTAAAGAGAACAGCAAGAATGTGGTAAAAGCACATTGCATAGCAGAACTGAAATAAAAAGACTTGGGCTTTCCATCTTGCTTGATCACTAACTTTGTCACCTTAAATTAGTGAATCTCTCTAGGCCTTAAATACCTCATCCATAAAATGGTCTAGTGATCTGTAAAAGACCCCTATAGTTCTAAATGTTATGACTATGTCGTTTAAGTTTAAAAGTGCTATCTGAATATTTAGTCATAATATCTCAACATTTCTATTCAACAAGTATATATTCTACTGAGATATCTGCATTCATTAAAAAAAAGTGAAGTCCAACTGACTGTCACTTCTTATGCTGTAAAGTTACTGACTACTGTGCAACCAGCAATTTAACAAAGAACTGCCCTAGCCGGTTTGGTTCAGTGGGTAGAGCGTCGGTACAGACCAAAATGTCCCGAGTTTGATTCTAGTCAAGGGCGGCTCCTCCCCAGCCTAGGTCCTGGTTTGTGCAGGAGGCAACCAATCGGTGTGTTTCTCTCACAATGCTGTTTCTGTCTTTCCCTGTCTCTTCCACTCTCCCTAAAAATCAATGGAAAAATATATTCGGGTGAGGATTAACAAAATAAAATATATAAAATAAAAATAAACAAATAACTATGGTCAAAGAAAAACACAGGGGGAAACTTGTGACTTCCTATTTAAAAAGGCTAACTGAAAACACATACTTGCCTCCAAAACTCATCCCTCCAAAATGATAGAAGAATAAACATAAGTCCATAGTAATGCTGGAAACCAAGAGGCACATGGCCATCAGCAAATCTAACAGTATAAATTTTTAAAGGTAAAGAGTAAATGGGATCAGACTGATAGGAAACAGGAAAAAAGGAGCCTACAATCCCTTTAGGAAACAAATGGGAGAATCTAGGAATAACCCCAAGACAAAGGGCAGTAAGAGCCGGGCCACAAGGGCTGAGAACAGCTACCCCAGTCTCCAGCACTGTCAGAGTATGGCTCCAGCACCTACTGTCCAAATAAAGATGTAAGTATAAGGGATACACTGCAAATAGAGAGACGACTCAGTGTTTCTTCTCTTCATGTAAAATCTTAAACCAATAAATTTGAAAATGTGAATAAAAAGAATGAGATGATGGGGGGGGAAATCAATTACCAAAACTAACCTAAATGAAGTCTATAAACAAACAGATCATAAGTCTTAAAGGAAAAATTTATAGGAAGTCAAAGATGTGCCCTCCAAAAGGGATATAAGCCTTCAAGATATTACATGTAAGTTCTTCCAAACCTTCAAGAAATAGTTAATTCTTCTAGCATTTAACTGGTTAGAATGTAGAAAAAGATGGAAAACTTACACATCTTTTTCATAACATACACAAAAATAAATTCCACATGAATTTAAAAGGTAAGTAAATAAACATATTATAAGATAATATAAAATATATATGTAATCCAAATGAAACCCAAATGCTATAAAAGGAAAAGGATGATGGGTTTAACTACATAAAAACTAAAAGGAAAAAGAAAAATTTTTATGGTAAAAATACCACACAAGCAATATTAAAAGAAACAACCTGAGAGAAAATATCTGTCCAAATATAACAAAGAATTAGATTACATTGAGTTCCTACAAAGCATTAAAACTAATTAAAATAATGAAGATATCTTATCACCTATCAGATCGGTAATAATTTTAAAGATTATCGAAGGTCAATGTTAACAAGGGTATATAATGAAAATAAAATATAAATTGGCACAGATTTTTAAATGCACCTACTTTTTTTAAAAAACACTTTTTTTATTGATTTCAGAGAAAGGAAGAGAGAGAAACATGTTGCTCCACCTCTCAATGCATTCATTGGTTGACTCCTGTGGGTACCCTGACTGGGATCCAGCCCACAACTTTAGCACACTGAATTTTGATTCAGGAAATCCTCAAGAATCTACAGAAATCCTTGCATACATGCATACAAATTTAGTAAAATAGACTCTTCAAACTCTTCTCCAAATTTCCCCACTTTCTCTTGCATCAGTTTTTTTCCTCTGCTGGATCCTTAAACCATAAATCTTAAAACATTTTATTTCTCCATCTAATACAAGGACCAAAATATCTTGACTTTATATCCTACTGCAGGTAAGGCTCCATTTTCTATCTCCCTTTTAGGGCTCCTAAAAAAAGCTGCTTATATTAACAGTCTAATTCCTCTCCTTCCATTCTTTCTTGAATCGACTACAAATAGGCCCTCTACTTCTCACTCAAAATTGCTCATCAAGGTCACCCACACAGCCACATTGTTAAGGTCAACGGTCAAGTCTCAGTGCTCATCATTTGACTTCATTGACTCCCTTCATTTGGTTTCCATGGGCATCCATTTTCTTGGTTTCCCTCCTACCTTACTGGCTGCTTTCTTGGTGCCCTTTGCAGTATCCTTCTCATATCCTCAGCCTCTTAACCTTG
The DNA here is from genome assembly GCA_004026665.1 of Murina feae. NCBI lineage: Eukaryota > Metazoa > Chordata > Mammalia > Chiroptera > Vespertilionidae > Murina > Murina feae. The sequence continues at coordinate 23,977 of PVJC01017049.1, forward strand.
AAGTGTCCCAAGGATTGTCCTTAATTAAATTGCATTAATAAACTGATGACTCCCAGGTTTGTGTCTCCAGCCCTGACCTCCCTTTTGAATTCTAAATCTACATTTCCAACTGCTTACTCAGTATCTCTGGTTGGATATTAATAGATTCTTAAGTATTATGTAGCCAAAGCCAAATTCCTAATCTTGCCTACTATAGTCTTCCCTGCCTCATTTCATGGTAACTCCACCTTTTCAACTGTTCAGCCCTAAATTTTAGAGAAGTCCTGGACTCTTTCCTCTCTCACTCTACCTTTAAAGCATATTCAGAACCTAACCTCATCCTCCCACCTCTACTGCTACCAACCTGGTCCAAGCCAGTCTAAGCCATCGTTATGCCTTGTCTAGACTGCTGCAATAACCTCTTAAATGGCTTCCTTATTTGCAACCCGGTAATTTATTAAGAAAAAAGAGTGGTCATTCCAAATCTGAGTGGTCATTGCAAATCTATGTCATACCTCTGCCTGGAAACTTCCAAAGGTTTACCACCTCGTGACTCAGAGTAAAAGACAAAGTCCTTACAAGGCCCTAAAAAGCCCAACACAATGTGCCCTCTCTGCAGCCTTCTGTGACCTCAGCTCCTCGCACTCTAGACTTTGCTCATTCCACTCCAGCTAGGACAGCATCACTGCTCTTCCCCATCTGGCCCTACCTCAGGGCTTTTGTACTTCTCCCCTTCCTAGAATGTCCGGTTCCTCCACTCCTCCCTACCAACAGCTTCAGAGCTTATTACTTTACCTGCCAGATCTTTACTCAAACGTCACCTATTGGTAAGCCTTCCTTGAACACCCTCTTTAAAATGCATGCCTCACCCATTACACCCCACCCCTCGGGCCCTACACTTCCTATCTCCTCAATTACCTTACAGTCCTCAATTAACATCTGACATATTTAATTCATTTATGTCTGTCCATCTTAAAGAGTGGTAATTATATGAGAACAGGATTTTGGGGGTTTCGTTCACTAGCACAGCCTGACAGTCAATAAACATGTGTTCAATAACTAACCTATAACAAAATCCTGGAAATAATCTAACTATTCATCACTACAGAAACAGCTAACTAAACTATAGCATATCCATCCAAGAGAATATTATAATTAAGCAAGTTCATTTGGATAAAGCCCAGCAGAACACAATGTGGAGCAAAAGGTTGAAACTTTTTCTGGTATCTATAAGAATATCACAGGCAAGGATGTTAATTTTGAATTCCCACTGCTTCAGTTGTAAACAAAAATGACTAAAAAAATTATTGTTCATAGTAAAAAAAAAGAAAGAAGTAAATCTCTATGTAGTAACACATAATGAGAAGAGGTGAAAAAAGTCATAGAACACTCTATAGTATATAAAACATAATGTATGTGCCATTTGTTTCTCAAAACCTGTATCTATAATTACTAGTATGTAGGAAAAGATTTGAAGGAGACATAAAAAAAAGACAATTCTCTCAGAGAATAAGCAGGGATTAGGGAGTGGGATTAAGGCAAGCTCATTCTTTTAACTATTCATTCTTCACTGTTTAAGTTTTGTTACTTCAAAAAGCATATTAAATTTGTAATAAAAATAATCATTACATTTAAATAAAGGCACATTCTAATAAAGTATTTTGCCTTTTAACAAATACTGCAAGTATATTTTTAAAAGCCTTTATTTAAATGTACATTTTTCATCCAATTTTTCTATTAGAAAATATTTTCCCTCTCTAGAATCATAATGGAGATTTTTCCTGCAATTATTCCCTGTCCCTAAGCCCCAATAAACAAGTAGTTATTTATTGTTAAAATGGGTTAGGGTAAACACTGAAAGCAAGGCAGTAAGAATAATTACCCTCATTAAATCTGAATGGAACCACTTACCTTTTACTTAACCCCCCCAAAAAAAGGGCAAGACAGTCAAAAAACAAGGTTCTTTTACTATTAGAATTTTCCCCAAAATTCAAATGATTTCTTCTAGCATCTTATATAAATAGTTCCTGAGTACTGAAATGCTGTTGCTCCTTCGCTCCGGTCACTGGTTATGGAAGCCATAGCACCCACAGGAGAAAAGCATCACACACAGAACTGAAGTCATCCGCCTCCCTTTCCCTTGACTACTTCAGGGAGGTCAGTCCAGCCTGCCATATGCTCAGCTCCCCAACTCTCTCTCAAAGGTCCCAGTCTGGGCAATTCATTATATGGCAACTCTAAGTAGATCCTCTGACTCTTACCACCCCATTTTATCAGAGAACAGGAGTCAGGGGAGTTGCTGATATGAGTATATTAAGAGATCTATTACAAGAAATGGTTTTATGTAACTGTAGGGGCTGGCTAAGTAAGTCAAAATCTGCAGGCCTTCAAGGAAGGGCATGCTGGGACTCAGCTACAAGCTGGAGCTGCTGTCCACAGGTGGAATTTCTCTTCTGTCAGGGAAGTCTCAGCTCTGCTTTGAAAGCCTTTCAACGATTCAGTTTAATGATCTAGAACAATTTTCCCTAATGTAAAGTCAACTGACTGCGGATTTTAATCACATCTATAAATACCTGGATTGGTGTTTTGCTGACTATCTGGGGACATGCTTTCGGTGGTAGCCTAGCCATGCTAACACAGCAAGACCACCACACTCCTTTAAACCACCAGAACTACAGCAAAGAAAGGTATACTCCTGGCATCTCAAGGTGCTGTTCTGACAGCATTTTCCCACAGCACCTTTCTTATTCTTGATTGTCAGGCTTCCAGGTAATAAAACTAGATTTCAAATTCCGGCAAACAAATGGGAAAGAAATGACAACTTTTTTTCCCTTCAAAATATCATTTTGCAACCCCTAATGAAATGATAGATTCAGGCAATGATCACCAACAAATAAAAGGATGATGATGAAGTTCACAACAGAAGGGTGAGACTAACACTACCTGAACAATAGATCTCTCCTCACTTTACTAAAAGTTTAACAAACACATCTTATGAACCTCCTGATGTGAATACGATGTACACAGCATCATCTATGTTTCATATCCAACTCCCCAAAAGAGTTGAATCTGAATTTAATTGAGCCTTTAGAGCCAACTTCCATTTACAGGAAATATGGAGGACAGAAAGATAAGTTACCACCAAAAAGCAAAACGACAAATCTGAAATGAGAAATGCACTGTAGAATAAATGACCTGGTTTCTGTAACAAGTAAATGGCATGAAAGAAAAAAAATAAAGAAAAGGGAACAGTGGTAGATAAAGAAGCGATAAAAGAAACTTAGGAGATATAACAACCAAATGGAATGTATAGATCTTGTTTGGATCTTGATTGAAATAAACCAAGTGTAAAAAGATATTTTTGAGAGAAAGAAATATGAACATAGATTGGGCATTGAATGACAACAAGAAATTACTGGTAATTTTGTCATCTATGCAAACAGCATTATAGTTATGTCAGAAAAATGTTCCTGGGTTGCCCAGCCGGTGGTGCTCAGTGGTTGAGCACTGATCTATGAACCAGGAGGTCATGGTTCGATTCTCAGTCAGGGCACATGCCCAGGTTGTGGGCTCGATCCCCAGTGTGGACATATAGGAGGTAGTCAATCAATGATTCTCTCTCATCATTGATGTTTCTCTCTCTCCCTCTTCAATTCTCTGAAATAAATAAATATATTTTTTTAATGTTATGCTATTTTACCCAGGGATAGATATTTCTATCTATCTATCCCTGGGTAAAATAGCATAACATCTTTAGAAAAAAAAAGCTAGCTTTCATGGAGTAATTACATTTTGAGAGCAAGAATAACAAACCTATGTACATTATATCTATAGTGAAATTAGATAACTAACTCACAAATTAACTTTTAGAATACAATTCCATTCAGAAATTGGGGGAAACTTGAATCTGAAGTATACTCTAGAAGAGAGGTCGCCAACCAGTGATCCTCAGACCACGTGTGGTCCGTGCGGTCTGGAAGATTGGCGACCACTGCTCTAGAATACTAAGCAGCTCTATTACCAGTACATGTCATCTCAATTCCAAATATAATTGAAGGTGAGGGGAAGGTGGGTTACTGAGTGCTACCAGATCTGTGACAGTTGCTAAATAAAACTCATTAAAACAAGACAGCCTGTGGCTTCAAATGAGGTTAGTGATGCCAACATTCCCAACAAAAGCTGACATTTCAAGGTGTCCATAATCATTTTAAGAATGTCACAAATTTCCTCCTAAAAGAAATCCTAATATCTTACATCTTATAATAAATATATGCATTAGAAAATAAATAGACCAACAAAGTTTAGTCAAAGGAAAAACTAGGGAAAAATATTTGCAGCATAGAGATAAAAGAAGCCTCTACAAATCAATTTAACACACACACACACACACACATCCCTACAACCCAAGAGAAAAATGAACAAAGAAAACCTGCTGTTCACAAATAAAGGAATCCAGATGACCAATAAGTATGAAGGTATTCAATCTTACTCCTAATTAAAGAAGCATAAATCAACAAAACAAGATGCTATTTTTCATGTCAAACAAGCAAAAATTAAAAAGATTGATAATACCTAGCATGTGCAAAGGAGAAGAGAAATAGCCACTCGTTCACTAGTAACTGGAGTGTACACGGAGGTTTTTGTGAGGCAATTTGGCAGTATGCTTCAAAATTATATAGGTACAAATTCTCTGACCCCACCCCTCCCCCCCCGCCGTTTTACTTCTCAAAATATGTATTTTCACACAAGGTAATGTTCAAGGACATCCACTGCAACACTTTTTAAAATACTTTAAAGCAGGGAACAACCTATGTACCCATTAACAAGAACTAGTTGAATAAATTATGATCTATTCATTAAGAAACTCTGCAGCACTGAAAAAGTATGAAGTAGAGCTGAGTCCTGAGATTATATTAAAGTGAAGAAAAGGATATATGTTTATCTTTAAGATACGCGAATATGCATGTAAGTGTTCTCAATGCTCCAACCCCTGGGGACCCTGGGAATGAGTGATGCCCACCATGTCCTGTCCTCAAAGGCCCTGCTCAGCTCCCGCAGACTCATGCCTGTGGCTTCTTTTGTGGAGCCAATCCATCTCATGTTTGATCTTCCTCTTCTCCTGCTACCTCTTATTTTTCCAACCCTACTGTCTTTTCCAAAGAATCTTGCCTTCTCAAGATGTGCCCAAAGTAGGACAGTTTCAATTTTGCCATTTGGGGCTCCAGCAGTGTTTCGGGCTTACTTTGTCCCAGGACCAGCTGGCGTAAGGATCCAAGGTATCTGTAGCCCTCTCTTCCAGTGCCATAGTTCAAATGAATCAATGCTTTGCTATCAGCCTTCTTCACCGATAGAACAGAACAGGGGTAAATAAAGGAACTGTCGGGGAACTGAGAGGATCCAGGTAAGGTCAGGCAACGGAGATGACTCCGTTAAGGTTTACATAGTATTAACTTCTGTCTTCCGTGAATTTCTTTAGCCACATTCAACAGGCCGAGAAGAACGGTTGCCCAGAACGAGGAACTGGATAGTAGGCACAGGGGGAAGCTGAGGAAGAGCTGCAGAACCTGTGGAACAGCTGACTGGAGGTAATGGTCTTGAAGGGAGAGCAGTGGGGCTTTTCCCTGTTTGGAACACCCCCTCGCCTACCTTCCGGGCTCAATAAAACCTATTAATTCTTTGAAACCCAATCGAACGCATGCTCCTCCATAAAGGTTTCCATCTCTCCCAAAGCAGCCTGGCCTGACTGAGCCACGCTGACTGGGCGGAGGAGAGGCTTTTAACGCAAAGTGTTGGCCTCTCCCTCGAAGGACAGGGGAGTTTGGCGATAGTATATGCCATCCAAGTCCTTTTCAGAAAGTTGTCTGGTTCTAACCAACCCCGGCGGGGATGGAGCCAATGCATGTTTCCCTCTCGCATCCACGCTTCTCCCCCCCCCCCCTTCCTCTCTGAAACCAACAAAGATGTGTGTGTCCTTCACAGAGCCGGGTAAAGGGTCATGAGAAACCATCCCTTCTCCACTGTAGTGAACATCAGCCGTGTTGTGACAGCTTTGGACGGAGAACTGTTTTATTCCGAGAAACCACCTTCCACGCGGCCATTATGTTATCTGTCAACACAACAGCGAGCTCCGCCGTCTGAGACGCTCGCAAACGGTCCCCTGACTGGCACCGGGGCCACCTCGCTGTCAGACCGGCCTCCGCGGCCGGCGGACGTCCCCGCAGGTGACCCCGCGGGCGGCAACCCCGGCGCCGCACCTCCACCCAACCGCGCGGAAGCTCGGGCGGCGCCCGGGCCTTTCCCCACAGCGAGCGGGGGATGGAGCCGCCCGGAGCGTCCCTGGGCCGCGAAGCACAACCACTTCCTCGAGGGCACCCGCCACCGGGGCTCGGCACGCCCCCGCCGCTCCCTGCCGCCTTCCCTCCCGAACCCGGGGCTGCGGCGGAACGACAGGGAACCGTGAGGCCCGCTGTCCTTCCATCCTCCGCCTTCCCACACGTGGAGGCGGAGCTAGGCGCGTACAAGAGCGAAAGGCTGGCCCCAAAGACACGGGAGGGGGCCGGGCGGGCCCGAGCCTGCGCGCAGCCCCGGGACTAGCGACGGGGGTCCCGCGACGACGCTGTGCCCCGCGCCCGGGGGAGGGGGGGTGAGCGCGCTTCCGCGGGGCGCTGCGGGGCCCGGGCCCCCTCCTCACACCAGCGGGCAGAGGGGGGCTGAAGGCGGGCACGAGAGAAACGCCAAACCCAGCTTCCAACAGTACCTCACGGGCCTGCCACGCCGTCTTCCGGAAGGCCGTCGGGCGGCGATGACGTCACGAGGCGCCGGCGTCGCTCGGCGATGACGTCACGCTGCGTGCCCCCCCGGTTCCTCTCCGGGTGCTCCCGGAGGCGGGGTGCCACCGTGCTGCTGGCCAACGTTGTGGAAGGAATTTGGGGTGAGGTGCTGGGCACCTTCTTCTAGGTTTGTATTCGGCCAAGAGCTCTGATAGAAACTGAGCTGGAAAAAATGTTCGTTACCAAAGCTTTTTGCTTTTCACTGAAACTCATTCCAGGGCCCGGATCCCTGCTACACTCCCATTGATCCCGCAAAATGAGTCTCGAAAAAGCTTCCCAAGTTATCCATGGTGAAGGACAAGTTCCTTATTTTTCCAATACATCGCTAAGAGGTACTTTTGTAAAATACAGGGGGAAATGAGCCGGTTGCCTTTCCCATCAGATCTGAACACCTGTTTTGGTGATCATTAAACATGTATACATGGTCCTGGCTGCTTTGGCTCAGTGGATGGAGTGTCAGCCTGCGGACTGAAGGGTCTCAGGTTCAATTCCCGCCAAGGGCATGTACCTTGATTGCAGGCACATTCCCCAGTAGGAGCTGTGCAGGAGGCAACTGATCTGATGTTTCTAACTCTCTATTCTGTAAAAAATCAATCCTATATAATAAAAGGGTAATATGCAAATTAACCCTAACAGCAGAAAGACTGGGAATGACTGGTCACTATGACACACACTGACCACCAGGGGGGAGATGCTCAATGCAGGAGCTGTCCCTGGTGGTTAGGGCACTCCCACAGTAGGAACTCTGCTCAGCCACAAGCCAGAAGCCTGCCAGTACAGCGGTGGTTGTGGGAGCCTCTCCTGCCTCCTCGGCAGCGCTAAGGATGTACGACTGCAGCTTAGGCCTGCTCCCCACTGGCAAGTGGTCATCCCCTGGGGACTCCCAGGCTGCCAGATGGATGTCTGACTACCATCTCAGGCCCGATCGCCCGGGGAGCAGGCCTAAGCCAGCAGGTGGACATCCCCCGAGGGGTCCCAGACTGCAAGAGGGCACAGGCCAGGCAGAGGGAACCCCTCCCTGCCCCCGAGTGCACAAATTTTTGTGCACCAGTCCTGTAGTATATATAAATATCCCTAGCTGCTTTGGCTCAGTGGATGGCGTGTCAGCCTGTGGACTGAAGCGTCCCAGGTTCGATCCCAGTCAAGTGCACACGCCTGGGTTGCTGACTCATTCCTCCATAAGGGGCATGCAGGAGGCAGCAGATCAATGATTCTCATCATTGATGTTTCTTCCTCTCCTCTCTCTCTTCGCTGAAATCAATAAAAATATTCTTTAAAAATGTATGTATGAATGACTTGAAAGATGGGGGAAAGAAGCAAAATACCAGCCCATATTTTTAATTATTAGCTTTAGAAAACATAAAATTCCATTTCAGTAAACACAATCAGAACAAACAAAAGGAAAAAAGTAATTACAAAAACTGCACATATTGTTCATTGAAAGTGTAGTATAAGCTGCTAAGCATTCTTTTGACAATCCTAACTCTCCATTCCACAACTGAACAGAAAGCTTTGAACGAACACACCATATTTCAATAACTAAAGTTTTTAAAGTTGCAAATGAATTTCCTCCTGGTTCATTATTCTAATCTAGCAGAAATAAAGAGGGTAATGTATCTCAACTGTTCCTCTGTTTTGTTTTTATATCCGTAATAAACAGTCTCACAAAGATAAATTGATGCGAATGAAAGAGTTTTGGGATTTTTTTTCCAATTACAGTTGAAATACAATATTTGGAAGAAGAATATCTAAAGGAATTTCAGCAAGCTAAGAATATTTGTTTTTTAACTTTTTTTTTTTTGCTATCCTGTTTGTTTTAATGACTCATCAATGACAAGTGGCAAAGCCAAATCAATTAGTAAGAAGCTTGTTCTTTCCTCCATTCCCCTAAAATAGATGTTTACCTGACGTCTTTTATATGTTCTTTTGTTTTGTTTTGTTTTGTTTTTCATTTTCTTTTTTTTAAATTTATCTTTATTGTTCAGATTATTACAGTTGTTCCTCTTTTTTCCCCCATAGCTCCCCTCCTCCCAATTCCCACCCCAACCTCTGACCTTGCCCCCCCCATTGTCCTCATCCATAGGTGTACAATTATTGTCCAGTCTCTTCACGCATCCCCAACACCCTTAACCCCTGAAAATTGTCAGTCCACTCCCT
>PVJC01017050.1:0-32947 GCA_004026665.1 Murina feae
TGTAAAATTCTTCCTCAGAATTTCCTGCCTAAGGATATTGTTGTTTTCTCAGAGACTCAATAAAAGGCTGGTGAGACTCAGGCATCAGTGGGCAATCTACCCTGGTAGAGGAAAGATGCCACGCCTGGTCCCCCAGTTTCCAAATTGATTCTCTTCCAGTCTCTCTCTCTTCATTTTGTGTGCGGCCTCCTTCAGAACTGGAACCCTGAATAGGAACCCTGAACTACGCTGGATGTGTAAGGGGCTTCAATAATTTTTATTCCCATTTTTGTTTCCTACCTCTTTATTGAAATTCTCATTGAGATCCCCTATTCTTTGCCTAAGTTTATTTAGCATCTTTATAACCAGTGTTTTGAACTCTGTATCTAGTAGATTGCATGTCTCCATTTTATTTAGTTCTTTTTCTGAATTTTTGTTCTGTTCTTTCATTTGGGACATTTTTTTTTGTCTCCTATTTTTGGCTGCTTCCTTGTATTTGTTTCTACATATTAAGTAGATCTGCCACATCTTTCAGTTTTGGTAGGGTGGCTTTATGTAGTAGGGGTCCCAGTGGCACAGTATCCCTGGTCACCTGAGCTAGATGCTCCAAGTGTGTCCCTTGTGTGGGTTCTATGTGCTCTCCTACTGTAATGGAGCCTTGATTGTTGTTGGCCTGTCAGTGGATGGGATTGACCCTTAGGTAGTGAGTACTGGCCATGACTACAGGGAACAAGCTATTGTGTGTAGGCTGACCTCAAAGAGTAGGATTTACTGTAGTGGTGTTCTGGTGCCTGCTGAGTTCACCCTTTGGGTGTGTAATTTGTGAAACTAATTGGGTGGTATTCTTAAGTGGTCTGAAGCTGGCCAGGCCACTAGGCATGTTGGTTCTGGGGATTCTTGGGAAGGCTCCAGTGCAGGCCCAGGTCATCTGCTGCCTGTGCCTGGCACAGGGCCATCTGATAGGAGCTCAAAGTGATTTGCAGTTGGTTTCTGCCTGTGCTGGGCTTGGGAGCACCTGATAGAAGCTATTCTGTGAACTGAGGCCAGCTGCCACTAGTGCTGAGCTGGGGACCATTTAGCAAGAGGTACAGAGCATGCTGAGGCCAACCACTGCTTGTTAGGGGTTTGTGAACTTGGAGAGATTTTAGAAAAGTCCGTAGAGTGGGCTGATGATAGAAGCTTGTGGGGAATAGCTGCACAAAGAGGCTTGGGCTGGTCCTGGCTGGTGTTTCCCAGTAGTTAGAGCGTTGGCCCATGCAAGGGTCACAGATTCAAGGGCACATACCTGATTGCAGGTTTGATCTCTAGCCCCGTTTGGGGCACATGCAAGAGGCAACCAATCAATGTGTCTTCTAATACAGATGTTTCTCTTTCTCTTCCTCTCTCCCCCTCCCTTCTTCCCTTCCACTCTCTCTAAACATAAATATAGACCTAATCAATGGACACAGACACCAGCGGGGTGAGGGCATGAGTCGGGGTGGGGTGGGGAGGCAATGGGGGCATAAGGAGACATATGTGATACCTTAATCAATAAAGGAAAAAAATCAATGGGAAAAAATATATCCTCCAGTGAGGATTAAGGAAAAAAAGAGGTTCTGGCTGATACACGGATTGAGTAGGGTGGGTTCTCAGAGAGTCACGAGGGTGAGGCCAATTTGATGGTGACTCAGATTTTGGTGCCTGCCTATGCCTGAGGCTAGATCTGGGGTGGCCTCAGTAACAATGGTGCCTGCCAGCGCTTTAGTCCTGAGGGAGTTGCCCCGCTACCCCTCACCCTGAAGCCAGATAGTTCAGTTCCTCCCCACATGTCTCTGGTGCTTTCTGAGCTGCTGTCCCAATGCTGGAGCTTAGAGCCAGTGTGTCTGTCAGTGGTTAAGTCCCTGCGCAGTCCCTTTAAGAGGAATGCCTGAGGTTCTGGCAACCTCGGTCTCACCCAGATGGACCTCCTGATGATTTTCACAGCCAGATATTGTGGGGACTCCTCTTCCTGGCACTGGCAGTCCAAGATAGGGATCCAAGTGTGAGGGTGGAACCCCTAGCTCCTCAGTGGGTCCTCTACAGCTTAGATATCCCTCCCAATTTTTAACCACCACATGTGAGTGTGGGACCAGCTGCTCTTTGTCTCTGCTCCTCCTACCAGAGTAAACGTGGCTTCTTTTAAAAAAAAATATTTTTATTGATTTCAGAGGGGAAGGGAGAGGGAGAAAGAGATAGAAACATTAATGATGAAAGAGAATCATTGATCATCTGCCTCCCACACACCTCCTACTGGGGATTACACCTGCAACCTGGGCATGTGCCCTTGACCTGTGACACTTCAATCTGCAGGCCAATGCTCTGTCTACTGATCCAAACCAGCTAGGGCTAGATGTGGCTTATTCTTTACTAGAGGCCCAGTGCATGAATTTGTGCATGGGTGGGGTCCCTCTGTGTGGCCTGTAGGGATCGGGTCGAAACCCACAGTCCAATGCCGCCTGCAGCTTCTGCTTGCTGCTCCCGCTCATCCTGGCCCCACTGTGCCTGTCACAGGCTTGCACCCAATCTGTCCTGATTGATTGGGAGAGGCTCATGCTACTACAGCAGCACTTGCCAGCCATGAGCCCTGCGTCTGGCACCCTCTCTAGAAGTGTGGCCTGCAGGATCAGGCTAAAACTGGCTCTCCAACATCCCTCAAGGGGTCCCAGATTGTGAGAGGGTGCAGGCCAGACTGAGGGACCCTACCAGTGCACGATTGAGCAGGGGAGGGACCACAGAAGGCCTCCAGTGCGTGTCCAGCCCATCTGCCCATCTTGCTCAGTCCTGATAGGCCACACCCCAGCAGCAAGCTAACCTACTAGTCAGAGCACCTGCCCCCTGGTGGTCAGTGCAAGTCATATGAGTGGTTGAGCAGCTTTAGCATATCATTAGCATATTACACCTTGATTGGTTGTTTGGTTCTACCATTCAGTCTATTTGCATATTACCCTTTTATTACATAGGATATTCTTAGTTATAGAGTTCTGTTCAGCTAGTCTGCAGGTGGTTCTCAAAGGTGATTATTCTATAATTTAGTTTTCTGTGGTTGTGGGAGCATTTACCTCCTCTGCCATCTTGACTGGAAATTCATGCATAATTTATTTTTTAAATAAGATTTTATTTGAGATAAATTGATGACATGCAGAGAAGAATGTCATCATTATGAAGATACAAAAGCAATTCAGTAGAGAAAGAATATTCTTTTCAATAAATGGCAGTGAAACAATTAGCTTTCTGTGTGAAAAAAGAAAAGTAATAACCTGGATTCATATCATATATTACATATAAAAATCAACTAAAAATGTATCATGAATTTAAATGTAAAACCTAAAATTATGAACTCTTCATGGTCTTGGATTAGGGAAAAGATATTTAGCTATGACACCAATACCACAATCCATAACGAAAACTGAACAAATCAGACTTTACCCAAATTAAGAACTTCTACACTTCAAAAGTCACTACTGAGAGAACAAAAAGACAAACTACAGATAGGTAGGAAATATTTTCAGAGTATATATCTGATAAAGAAATATCTAAAAAATGTAAAGAACTCTCAAAACTATACACAATGAGAAGCAAATACCCCACTAACACCAAGAGCAGGCAAAATAATTTGAATAGACGCCACCAAAAAATGATAAACATGGCATTTAAGTATATGAAAGTATATTCAGCATCATTTGTCATTAGATAAATGCAAATTAAAATCAAAATGAGATACTACTATACCTATTAGAATGGCTAACTAATCACAGGTGGCTATAAATTGACAGTACAAGTATAAATCAAACAAATACTTTATTTAATTTTCATTTCCTTATTTCTACTTATTCTCTTGTTAAATCATTATTACACAAAGTGATCCCCAACCTTGATTTTGCAATATTCTTAAGTAATTTAATTATCTCATGAAGCTATTATTATTTTTGTTAACTTCAAAGACAAATGTCTTTTTTAAAAAAATGTATTTTATTGATTTTTTACAGAGGAAGGGAGAGGGATAGAGAGTCAGAAACATTGATGAGAGAAAAACATCGATCAGCTGCCTCCTGCACACTCCCCACTGGGGATGTGCCCGCAACCCAGGTACATGCCCTTGATTGGAATCAAACCCGGGACCCTTGAGTTCACAGGCCGATGCTCTATCCAGTGAGCTAAACCAGTCAGGGCAAATGTATGTTTTAAAAGATTTTTTTATTGGCCCTGGCTGATGTGGCTCAGTTGTTTGAACATCATTGTGGGTTTGGTCCCTAACTGGGTTGCAGGAGGCAACCAATAGATGTTTCTCTCTCTCTCTCCCCCTTCTAAAATTAATAAAAACATAATTTAAAAAATAAAACAAGAGCTTGTAACATTTATAAATTAAAATTCATGGTCCCATCCCATTTCTACTAAATTAATTTTAAAAAGCTTTTTAAACTGATTTTTAGAGAGGAAGAGAGAGGCAGATAGAGAGAAACATTGGTGCAAGCAAAACATCGATCAGGCGAGCCCACAACCTTGGCATGTGCCCTGACCAGGAATTAAATCAGAAAGCTTTTGGTGTATGGGATAATACCCAACCAACTGAGCCACACTGGCCAGAGCCAAACACATGTTTTTAAGCTGGAGGAGACACAGAGGTGAGAAGGAAAAGGGTATCGCAAAGTCAAAACACAGAATTTCACATATGAAACTTTTGTGTACTTTTATCCTTGTTAGTTATTGTTACTTTAAATACTAAAATTATTCATTGATTATATGCTATCATTTTCTAGGAATAGCTTGTTATTCTCAGTTTAGACCCATTTACTACATCTTTCCCTTTTGTGTCAGGCTGTATTTTTCTGATTAGATTTAGAATGTGTCCTTCCCTTTGGAATACTGTTCTATACTTTATTTTAGTCACTAGCTGTAGCAAAAAGGACCCCATAAATGCCTATCTTATGAGAGAGATGTGCCCTAAATGTGTTTCAAAGGGTCCTTCTTTTTTTAGTTTTCTTATTTCTGTTTATTCTCTCATTAGAGACATTATTAAACGATGTATTTCTCAATCTCAGTTTTGCAGTATTTTCATTTTATTTTTATTTCTTTAAATTTATTGGGATGACATTGGTTAATAGGATCCTACAGGTTTCAAGTGCATATTGCTATGATTCATGACCTGTATATTACATTGTCACCACTCAAAGTAAAATCATCTTCTATTTCCAAATATTTGCCATCCCTTTACAACTCTATTCCCCATCTTCTCTCTCTTGCCCCCTTCCCTCTTGTAACCAATATTTTTGCTGGGGCTTCTAAATATCTTTGAAGCATTTTAAAAGCATTTAATTAACTCTACTTGCAGTCTGATCAAAACAATGCAATGAAGTTGGGCAGTGTCTAGAGATTTGGATTCTGTTGTTTAGAAAACTGTGACCATGGCTATCTCAGCCTTTAAAACACATCAGGCCTCCCATACCCCTCATGCAGTAATGTGTAAAGTTAGCCTGCTGGCCAAAGCTCCTCTATGGGATATTCTCAGGAATATCATCTTCCTCCTTGTCCCACCTGCTGCCTCCTTGCATTCCTCCTGTTCGTGGGCTCCCTGCTGCTGTACTCTATTTTAGGACCCTCCTCTGGCACATCCTCCTGTTCAGAGGAGAATGGTTTATTAGCTTCTATTTCCCACCCAGCACTTGTCTCTCTCAATTTTTACATTATTCAAAGCTTAGGAAAGGTACAATGCCTCCACCTGTTCAAGCCCGGCACCTCAACAAAGAATAGAGGATTTAGAGAAAATAGGGAAGGCAAGCCTCACCACTGCTGCTTGTGTTCACGAGTTTCAGTTTTATATGCCACACGTAATCATGTAGTTCTTAGCTTTTTCTGACTGACTTATTTCACTTAGCATAATGTTCTCAAGGTCCATCCATGTTGTTGCAAATGGAGCTATTTCATCCTTTCTTATGCCTGAGTAGTATTCTATTGTGTATACGTACCACATCTTCTTTATCCAGTCCTCTATCATGGGACACTTTGGTTGTTTCCATGTCTTGGCCACCTGAATAATGCTGCAATGAACATAGGGGTCTTCACCTTCTTTCATCCAGTTCCCCATCACCCACCTCCCCTCTGACAACTGTCAGTCTGTTCCGTGTATCCATGCCTCTTTGTTCATCAGTTTATTTCGTTCATTAGATTCCACAATACCATATAAGTGAGATCATCTAGTATTTGTCTTTCTCTGATTGACTTATTTCACTTAGCATAATAATTGCAACCATGCTGTGGCAAAAGGTAGGAGTTTGTTCTTTTTTATGGCCACATAGTATCCGTTGTATAAATGTTCCATAGCTTTCTTGTCCATTCATCTACTGATGGCTGTTTCCAGATCTTGGCTATTGTAAATTCCTCTGCTATGGACACAGGAGTGCATATAGTCTTTCAAATTAGTGTTTTGGGATTTTTAGGACATATTACCAGAAGAGGGATCACTGGGTCAAATGGAAGTTCCATTTTTAATATTTTAAGGAACCTTCATGCTATTTTCCACAGTGGCTGCACCAGTCTGCATTGCCACCAACAGTGTATAGGGGTTCCCCTTTTCCCACATCTTTGCCAGCACTTGTAGTTTGCTGATTTATTGATGATAGCCATTCTGACAGGTATGAGGTGGTAGCTCGTTGTGGTTTTAATTTGCATTTCTCTGTTGATTAGTGACATTGAACATCTCTTCATAAGTCTATTGGCCATCTGTGTGTTCTCTTTGGAGAAGTGTCTATTCAGATCCTTTGCCTGTTTTTTAATTGGATTACTTTCCTGGTATTGAGTTCTATATGTTATTTATATATTTTGGAAATTAACCTTTTATCAGATGTATCATTGGCAAATATGTTCTCCCATACAGTGAGTTCCCTTTTCATTTTGTTGATAGTTTATTTTGTTATGCAGAAACTTTTTAGTTTGACACATATTTTTGATGCAACTCCTGTGTGTGGAGTTTGTTTATCCCTAACCTTATTCCAGAAAAAAAATAAAAGCAACTTATAAAATCACATAAATTAAGACTCCAAGTAAGCAAGAAATGAGGGTGGAGATGGAAAATAAAACCAGGCATGATGCCAAGACATGCATCATGTCTATACACTTAGTGTGGGCCGAGGACACGTTTGGCTCTGGGTTTCTCGCAGTCAACAAAGAACGAGAAACCTGGTTACGATGTCATGACATAAATATAGTTGCTCAGAAAAATTACAATCTTTTTTTCACATGAAGAAGAGTTAAAGTTTCTTCTCCATGGTTTTTACAAAGAGAATACTATATGATTTTATAAGCAATGTCTAGCAACACTCTTCCTTTGCACAACAGAGTTTCATGGTTGATTCTTATAGTGGATTTCAATGTGGGTTATGGCATTATACCAAAGATTATCTAATAAAATATTTTGGAATGAGCCAATCTTATTGTCATGAACTATGAAGGGTTGATATTTTACTATACGTGCAAGCTAACATGCACAGTGCATGGATGCTGGCAGGAGACACAAGTCTCCTGACCCAAAGACAAAAAGGACTGTTTATTTATTCATTGCAATAGCAGTAGCCTGCATAACAGCATTTGTGCCAGTTCTAGGAGCCCCAGTGCCCCATAGGGAAGTATAAGGAGGTATAGGTGACACCTACACATACCGTGAGTTGTGTTATGGAACAGGAGCCCTGTCCTTAGGAAACCTGAATCTTTGATAATAGGAAGTAAGCCTGTGTTCCCTTTACTCCTGAGGGAAACATTGCCTTTATTACATAGGGCAGTAAACAAACTTCTGTCTTTCAAAGCTGTTTGCTATACAAATATTCTTTTTGTTTACACTTTAAAAATATTTTTTTATTGATTTCAGAGAGGAAGGGAGATGGAGAGAGTGAAACATCAATGATGAGAGAGAATCATCAGCTGCCTCCTGTGCATCCCCTACTGAGAATGAGCCTGCAACCCAAGCAGATGCCCTGACCAGGAACGGAACGGGTGACCGCTTGGTCCCTATGTCTGCGCTTAACCACTGAGCCACACCTGGCTGAGCTAAAATATTTTTTATTGATTTTTGGAGAGAGAAAAAGGGAGGGAGAGAGAAAAACATTGATGTGAGAGTGAAACATCCATTGGCTGCCTCCTGCATACCTTGCACTGGGTATCGAGTCAGCAACGTAGGGATGTACCCTGACCGGGAATCAAACAGCAACCTTTGGTACACACTGGATGACCAACTGAGCTACACCAGCCAGAGCCAAGCATTCTTGAAAAACAAGCCTGGAACACAGGGAATCAGTGCCTCTTCTCATAAGATGTGCAGAAATGGGAGGGACCCTTGACTTGTCTCCCAACAACAATAAATCCAGTCATACTCTAGTTTTCTCTGGTTTGATTCAGGGCTAACCTTTAGACTGTCTGGAAGAATTGATGAATTTTGCTTCATTTGATGCTTACTCATTGTACTTACTGCATTCTCATTATATGCACTGGGAACAGTGATAAGCAAAAACAACCATGGTTCCCGCCTTCACAGGATAAAGACAACGCACATATATTTTATGTGTTTTTTCCAGTAGTTCTTACTAAATGTTCTCAACAGGATTTTTTAATAATTTTCTTTTAACAGCAGTTTTAGGTTCATAGCAGAAGGTAGAGATTTCCCATATACCTACTCCTTGACTCCACACTTTTTTAAAAAAAATTTTATTGATTTTTTATAGAGAGGAAAGGGGAGGTATAGAGAGCCAGAAACATCGATGAGAGAGAAACATCGACCAGCTGCCTCCTGCACACCTCCCACTGGGGATGTGCCCACAACCAAGGTACATGCTCTGGACCAGAATCAAACCCAGGACCCCTCAGTCCACAGGCTGATGCTCTGTCCACTGAGCCAAACCAGCTAGGGCGACTCCACACATTTAGAGATCCATCATTTCCCCTCCGCTCTCCCCATACCGACATCCCATCAGAGTGGTACATTTGGTACCATTGATGAACCTAAACTGACACGTTGTTATCATCCAGAGTCTATATTTTACGCACGGTTCACTCTCAGTGCTGTGCATTCAATGGAGTTGAACAAGTGTGTAAAACTAGGTTTTTCACAGATATTGTTGAATACAATATCCACAATCTCACAACTAATGGAGCTTTAGATTTCTGTATTTTCAGATAAACACAGACACAACCAGGGCTCAGTGTTGGCATTCTCTCATGACAACTGAGAGACCTCACAGGGATGCATGGATTATTCCAGAGCCGTCATCTCCAGGGTACCCACGGTCAGGGGGTAATCCTTCCTTAAAAATGGCCTTCAATCCTCTAACGGTCACATGCCCACAGCTCTGAAGCTTTATTCCATGTAGCAAGGCGCTTACAGTTCCTGGGGATGATTTGTCTGCCTCCTGCTTGGGTTGGGACTCTGACATGATAGGAAACTTTTGGTTCATTGAGAAACGAAATGTCTCCTCTAACATGGTCTGCTTCTCTAGGACGTGCCCCTCCCTGGTCTTTGGAGAGGAAGTCTTTCAGTGTCTTCACTGACTGCTCAGTGTCCTACTAGCGAAGGCAATAAATCACCTTGTCGGGACAAAATAATCGGAGATCAACCTTTATTTAATTAGCTCCCAGACAGTTTCACACTGCAAATAACGATTGCTCAAGCAGCCTACGGGCCAAGCGGAGGCTGATGCCTTAGTTCCATTACCTAACCCGAGGACCAGCCCCGCACATAGCCTTCTTCTCAATATTTCTGCTCGGTTATTTTTTCCCCTTAGGAACCTGTCGTTTCTGCTGGCACAGTGGCCTCCCTGGCAATGGCATGCAGAGGCGGAATCAGCGGTGCCAGCTGGATGAATGTCCGAGCTCGGGTTCGAGAGAGCTGCCTCGTCGAGTAAAAACTTAGAGATGAAAAGACCCGGTAAATAACCCGATCCCCTCAGTAACCAGGGCCAGAGCATTCCTAGGGAGAAAGCTGAGACCCAGCCAGCTCTAATGGCTTTAACAAGGCGCCTCCTCACCCTTTATTCTAAGACAGGGCTGTCTCTTCAGTTTCTCTTGGGGAAGTTTATCAACTAGCATCTCATTTGACCAGAGTTAGTCCGCTTTCCTCAGCTACAGCAATCCCATGAAACAGGCTATTTTCAGAGTCAACATAAATGCACAGACAGCACTGAAAGCACTTGAGTAATGCAGCCATTCCAGCAAGGCCTATATTCAGGGAAATGTGCAGTAGGAGGAGAGTGGACACACATGAGCATTGGAGATAGAAGCACCCAGTTAGAATATAATTCTACTTACGTGGGGAAAATATTTTTGTTGTTTTCAGTGACTATTATTTATTAAATGCTTCCTGTGGGTCAGGTACTATGGTAAACACTATCCCAAAATCCTATTAGCAAATGTATGAAATTGGTGCTATCATCTCTACTTTAGAATTTAAAGTTTAGTAAGTATGAGTGCGTGCTCTGGGGTTAAATTGCCTGGTTAAAATGCCGGCTCTGTTGCTTGCTAGTTGTGAACTTGTGCCTGTCACTTAGCCTCTCTATGCTCAGTATTTGTCACCTGTAAAGTAGAGATGACACTGGCTGCTTGTAGGTTATTCTGAAGAATACATGTTTTAATATATGTGGTCATATCAGCACCTGGCATGAAGCAAGCACTTAAATGTAAGCAAAGTTGATGAGCTAGAGATGGAGCAATGTGTTCAAAGGCATGTGGCATACACCTTTAAACTCTAGTCAGTGCTATTGCAAAGCCCATCCAAATGATTAACCATTAGAATACACTGTCAGGACATTTAACCCATCTAAGCTTCAGGTTTTCTCACTGATAAAGTGATGATATCATCACACTTCCTATACAGCCACTGTGAGGATTAAATTACAATAATGTGGGCAAAGATACTATTGTACAACATGGACCAGAGCTGCGGACAATTAGTGACAATGAATTCACTATATCTCTGCTTTCTCTCTCTCTCTCTCTCTCTCTCTCTCTCTCGCCAATGAATAGCTGTGTAGCCAAGTATTCACTTTCAAATGTTTCTTATAATACTGGAGCTTCAGAACAGTTAAAAGTGCATTTTTATGAGTTTACTCCCATTTAAAAGAAGAATTGGATTGGTGTACTAGATAATTAAAAACAGTTTTCTTCCTAATAAGGTTTTATTTTATATTTTTAACGTTCCAATGGTTTTAAGTATGTCTTTTCAGGATTTTTAAAAATAGCTCAACCAATGTTTCAAAATTGACTAAATACTCTTTCTTTCACAAATAGAGGTTGAACATAAGTTTGATGTTTATATTACAGGAGGAAGAGGCAGACAGTTATAACCTCGCAGGAAATGTTATGATATGTTTTTGCTGTTGTGCCTTTCTTTTCTTTTCTTTTTTTTTTTTTTTTTTGCTGTGAGAAAGGGTGTGATGTCATGCTGTCTCCACCCCCTGTGAGTAAGCCCACAGCACGGCTAAGTGCAGCCGCCCGCCTCTGTCACCAGGAGACAGTCCACTTAAATGCAGCTCCAGGGTTGCGGGACACCCACCAGCATCACTCCCCGTGCGAGGTGGCAAATGCAACATGCTGTCCAGCTTGGGGTGTCTCCTTCTCTGTGGAAGTTTTGCACTAGCCTTGGGAAATGCACAGAAATTGCCAAAAGGCAAGTAGCTCTGATGTTTTGTGTTTTAACAATAATTTTTAAGTGATACTAGTTTTGAAATGTTGATGTTAAGTGTGATCTGCTTTTCCAGATTTTGCGGGGGGGAGGTGGTAGCGTTTTATAGGGTGGACAGTCTAAGTTCAAATGTGTGAAGGAGTTAAACTTTTACTTTTTCCCTCTCTTTCTGTTATTTACTTTTCAGTTGGATCTCTTTATTACAAAAATGAAATCCAACTTGTTATTAGGTTTAGCAGATGTTCACGGGAGCTTGAATAATATCGTGTCAAACTGCAATATTTGTATGTGGAATCAAATTATATAGATGAGCATTGTAGTCTGTTAAAAAGACTTGTTTGGTGTTTTTATCCCCATTCCCAGAGACTAAGCCAGTATTAGCTGAAGGTTTTAAAGAAGCTAATTCGGAAACCTTGAATCTTTGGTGTAAACCTCCCACACACCTGTTCACTCAGAGGTTTGAGGATCCGAGATGTGGCACACCAATCAGGTGTTAATTCATAGACACGCTTTTCCACTGGAGTTTGGATGAGTTTTGATCTGCTGGACAGGACACTCCCCCCTTTCCTGGCTAAAGTGCTCTCATTTTAGAATTGGTATTTTGTATACAAATGTAATCAGAAGCAAATTAAAATTTTGAAAGTCAAACCCTAAAAACAATCTTTGGAGCCCATCAGCATGAAAGCAAGACCTTTCCTCTCTCCTGCCTTTAAACATAAACGTTACATATACTTTTTTTGTTCCTTTGCAAAGGCACTTTCCGAAGCCAACTCCAGGTCCAAGAGGCTTTTTATGGTGACAGACTGCTTTAGTCAGCAGGATTAGGAAAACAGGCTGAAACCTACATACAGTCACAATGGAAAACAGTGGAGGTAATGCAGAGCCACAAGCTTGTCAAAACCCTGCTGGGCATGGAGTCAGAAAGCAAGGTTGTTAGTGTCAGTACATCGGAAAGATCCTTCCTAGTGGATGGTTTGTCCTAAGTGGCAATTGTTCTCGTCTCAGTGTGTTGAGTGAAAGTTGAATCTAGAATTGTGAAGGCTGAAGGGTTTGGCTAGTTGATATTTAACATGATCACATACAGAGTAAAGAAAAAGGCTAAGTTCAACTCTGGATAATTATGCAAAGAAAAAGAAAAACAAGTATACATTATTAGATTTTTATCTGCTGTCAAGAATTTTGTTTTCTGATCATAGAAGTGTTGCAATAAATCAACTATGAGCCACAAGCATAAACATTCAGAATTAATTGTTTCTGCTGCTGAAATATTTAATAAAGTCACACCATTTGAGAGGAATCCAGGGGTTTTCTCAGGCTCGATTTTTACCTTCATTTTATTTTACCCTTTATTCACTGTGCAGGGATGATAGTCACAATTTGTTAGTGCAGATTTCTGCAAATTCCAAGTGCTTTAATTATCATGTTGTAATCACTGGATAGAAATCTGTTGACATATTTTTGTAAATATGTTATGGTAAAAAAATTATCAAAACAGCCACAAAACTCTTCTTTAGTACCCAATCCACTTTAATCTGAAGTATTTTTACCAAGGCTTCTTTTAGAATTTTTGAAAATATCCATAGTTTTGATAATATTATAAAGTAAGTGCAAGTCTCCTTGCCCGTAATACTGTTTTTTTTTCTTTATTATGAAAGCTATGAAGAAACTTTCTTTTAGCTTTAACCGAAGTTGTCTTTCTCAAATTGTATTCTAGGAATAGGTGTGCTGTCCTCAAAAGGGGGTTGGGGAGCATCTATTCTCCGTCAGTAACTTGGGAGCACTCATGCTCTGTCTGCTTTTGGGGAGACACAATAAACATAAGAATTTTACAGGTTCTGAAACTTTTTAGCCAGGAAACCTGTCCAGCTTGTGTAACTATTGTTTCCCAAACTCATTTGACTAAGAATGCTTTTCTAGTGGAATAGCTATAGTACCTTGCCAGGGGCTGTCTAGCAGCAGAACACATTTGGGGAAATGCTGAAATAAACAAGGAAAAAGGGGATAACACTTTTTCTTCTTTTCTACTTTAGAGTCTGTTAAATATCATTTGTGATTTAAGAACAGGATAGAATTTTGAAGCTAGAAAGTACACCAGTGATCACATAGTTTAGTCTTCCCTGACCTTTGGGTGTATGAACCAGTAAAAATACATATGTGTTTTTAATGTCAGGTCCTGCTATGGAGGATATATTTGAATTTTGCCAGGTAAGGATGTCAAAGGGGAAAAAAAATCACCATTGTTTATTAAAAAATAGCCACTTTTAACAGATTTATAAAATAAGCAAATTTATGCAAATATATCCATTGTTCTTATTTTTCTCATTTCACCTCAGACTGATGAAGTTCAACACAAGCCAACATTTGATAACTACTGACCTAATACAACCATGTATTTTCAAATTAAGGTGGGCAGGGGAAGTTTAGTAACTTTTCTACATTGATGGAAGAACCAGAACTGGGATCCTGGGCTTCTGACTTGAAACTGTGTTCTATTTGAGATTATAATATAATATAATATAATATAATATAATATAATATAATTAATATAAAATAATAAATATAAAATTTATATACAGGGTAGGGCAAAAGTAGGGTTACAGTTCATTTGGAAAATCATAGCATAATTGATAAATAATCTGTATATATAAAAACCTAAGTGACTTACAACCAGGGTACTGGATGACCATATGACTGGCCGGTAGCTATGACATACACTGATCACCAGGGGCAGATGCTCAATGCAGAAGCTGCCCCCTGGTGGTCAGTGCACTCCCACAGCCACCTCCTGTGGTTGGCCCTGATCAGGAATGGGCAAGATGGCCTTTATTGGCCCCGATCACTAGCCAGGCCGAGGGACCACACCTGTGCATGAATTTGTGCACCAGGCCTCTAGTAATCTTATCTAATAAAAGAGTAATATTGAAATTGACTGTTTCTATGGGACGCCTAAGCCATGCCCACCAGTCAATCAGAATGGCTGTATGCAAATTAACCCAGCCAAGATGGAGGCCGGCAGTCATGGAGCTAGAGTAAACAGCAGGCTTCCATTGCACCAGGAGGAAACTGTCTGCCTAGGTCGGCTGGGCCTGTTTTCTGCTCACGGCAACATAGTTGCAATTATAGAAGCCACAGAGCTGAAGCCAACAGGAGGCTTCGTTACCTGCCTAGGCCTCAGCTTAAAGCAATAGTTTAAATTATAGAAGATAAATAAACCCCAGAAACCTGCTTCCAGCCAGCCTTGCTGGGACGTTGGGTCAATGGGAGCTGTGGGCAGCCTGAAAGCCTGAAAATGGCCCTCAGTCCCTCACCTAGGCTGTCCAGGCACCCCAGTAGGGACCCAAAACCTGAAGGGACTGTGGAAAGCCTGAAAACGCCCCTCAGGTCCTCACCCAGGCTGCCCAGGTACCCCAGTAGGGACCCAAAACCTGAAGGGGATGTGGGCAGCCTGAAAACGGCCCTCAATCTCTCACCCAGGCTGGTCACACCCCAATGGGGTGAGGATCCACACTGGGGGGCTTGGCCAGCCTGCAAACAGCCATCAGCCCCTCACCCAGGCTGGCCAGGCATGCCAGCACGTGGACATCCCCTGAGGGGTCCCAGACTGCGAGAGGGCACAGGCCAGGCTGAGGGACACCCCGAGTGCACAACTTTTTGAGCACAGGGCCACTAGTACAGTAATAAACTCTGTTTTGTATACTCATAACTGTAACCCTACTTTTGCCCTACCCTGTATATATATTTAATTATTTATGAGGAAAAGAAATGATTTTTAATAAGAAGTCACTCAGTGCATGTCTTATGCATGTTTACATATTTAGTCACATATAGAAAATAAATTATAAGAGTCTTGCTCTTTTTCAAAAGCTTAGAGTTGGAGACTATTAACAGACTTCTTGTCTTCACTTCTCAATTACTATATTCCTTGATAAATCATTTACCTTCGCTAAGTCTCAGTTTTCTCATCTGTAAAATGGAAATAATGTTAATAATCACATAGTACTTTAGGATTAAATGCAATAAGAGATGCAAAGCTTTTGGTGAATAGTCTAACATATAACAAATATTCATTCAATAGATATTATTGGGTCACAGAAAAGTGGGTCAATATTGAAAAAATATGCATTCCAAGTAATACATGTGTCCAAACTGTCAGAAAAATCTCTTGGAGGATAGAAAATGTGGTGACCATTTCTTGGCAGAAAGGAGGGGCAAGGGAATAAGCATTGCTCTACAATGAGAGGAGGCCTCTACCATGTTCCAGCCTGACCATTGTCAACACAGTGTTTGATTGTCTGTGGAAATCTGCACCTTTGCCTTAGAATCAGCTTTCCCCTTAAGACTGGTAAGGCCTCATGGCACCTCCAGTAGACATCTTCTTGCACTTGTTTTTCAAGAGGAGGATTATGCACACACAGGCCCTAGAGAAGAATTATCACATTGTTTTACACCTTTGACATCCCTGTGCTCCAGCTACCTCTCAAAATCTTTGTTCTTGGCACCATAGGAGTTCTTTTTTCCCCCTGGAGTACAGGCTAAAGTAAAACCACAGAGAACACACATATAGTGAAGAGAGCCAACAAAAGCTTATAATGAGACATGAGGGCTTGACACACCTCTTTGCAGAAAATCCTGTGTAATAAGCCAGAGGCAAAGGCTATTATTTCTAGCCAACTCTATCAGTCCTCCTGAGGCATGTGGGCAGAGAGCAACAGAGGAGCATCCAAGATACAAGTGCAATCAGATGGGCCGAGGGTATGAGGCTCTCAAGAGCGACTCTTGGCATGTGGCAAAGGAAAGACACATTTGGCTCTTTGCCTCAGGTTCTTACCTGACAAGATAGAAATCTCTGACTCCAAGGACGAAACACATAAGGATAGATGATAATAACAATAACTCTCATAGTTATTAATAACTTATTATTATCACAGATAACATTCTTTGGGCTCACATTAGTTAGTTGTGGCAATTTATGGCTAAAGTTTCTTTTTTTAAAAAATATTTTTTTATTGATTTCAGAGAGGAAAAGAGGAGAGAGAGAGAGAGAGAGGGGGAGAGAGAGAGAGAGAGAGAGAGAGAGAGAGAGAGAGAGAGAGAGAGAAAGTGAAACATCAATGATGGGAGAGAATCATTGACCGGCTGCCTCCTAAACACCCCATATTGGGGATCAAGCCTGCAACCTGGGCATGTGCCCTTGACCAGAATAGAACCTGGGACCCTTCAGTCCACAGGCTGACACTCTAGCCACTGAGCCAAACTAGCTAGGGATGGCTAAATATTCTTAATGTGGAAAAATCTAACTAAATTCCCAAAGCTTTCCTATAAAGCAGATGTCTTATTACTCTCATTTTATAGAGCATAAAAATGTGTGCCTCAGTATTTAAGTGATTTGCCCAAAGTCACTCAGCCAGCAAGTGGCAAAAGACTATACCCTTAATTTCTATGCAGTTCCCTGCTCCATGTAAAGATATGCTAATTTGTTCAAGTAACAAATTATAGTCTGTATACATGCAGAACTCCTGAAGCTGGGAAGACACAGATCAGCACTTGTCTTCAGGGAGCTGACCAGTTCGTGGAAGAGACAGGAATGTATAGGCATCATTACAATCAAGTGAGATCAGCGTCTGATTTGGGAGAAGTACAAACAGCTTTGAGAACAAGCAAGAGAACCCAACCCTGACAGAGAATCAAGAATTATAAGAGAACTAGTGGCCCAATGCATGGATTCGTGCACATTGAAAGGAAATTAATTAGAAGAAAGATTCATGTGGTAATTACTGCAAAAAATTACATGTCAAAATAGTATATATAATATCTATAATAAAAGTTTAATATGCTACTTAGACTGGACAACTGAATGACCTTCCAAATGACCTTCTGGACAAAGCCAGGGTTTTGAGGGCTGAGACAAACTGCTGCGGCTGCTAGGGCCAAGCCCCTTGCACGAATTTCATGCATTGGGCCTCTAACAGTATTATAAAATTAAAACATGTGCAATTGGCACCAGCAAGAGCTTTATATGTATTGTGCATGTGTGAGTCAACGTTTATTTTTAAATTGCCAATGTACGTCCTATGTACCGGCCAGTTGAATGGTTGGATGGGTGGTCGGTCGGTCATTTAGCCTTTTATATATTTAGATATGGCACCCAAGTAGAGGCTTAGAAGACAATTCAAGTTGGGGTAAAGGAGGATGGTTAAGAGGTGAGGGGCCTTCCCAACAGGGATATGTATAGGGCCAGACCAAGGCAACCCCCAGGGGCCAGAGCTCAGTAGGTGTTAAAGTACTCAGAGGGGAAGCCAAGACTAAGAAGCCCACACAGGTTGCAACTTTGTCTTCTTTGTCTTGATCTACCCTGACTCCACAAGATTGATTGCATAGAGGCAATAGAAGGCAGTCTTTGAGCGAAGGGTTCCTACATCTTGCTCTGTAAACTTTACCAGCCACTCAACTGGGGTCTGGCTCTCACTCTACATGGAAACCTCCCATGTTGACAAAACAAGAATGTGTCACTCCAAGGGTCAACTCCATTTTTTCAAAGGGGATTGGTAGTTGTGAGCAGCTGGCGAGGATTTCTTTCATCTCAAGGCAGGGAGGTTTTAGGGGAGGAAAACAGTAAGGAATAAAAGTAAGCCTAGTGGGAGGGGTCCCACTATTACTTGAGTAATATAACTTATGTGTTGGTGGTATTAAAAAGTACACAGGAAAAATGGTTCTACTCCAAGAAAACAAACAAGTTCTGAAATCACAGAAAATTAGCTTAGCATCTTTTATAGCTCTAAAGTGTCTTAGAAGTTTTAGTGATTTGTTTGTCTATTCAACTACTATTTATTAAGCATCTACTATGTAACACTGAGATCCAGCCCCTGCGATAAGATACTTGTATTAGAAATGTAAATTTTTAAAAAATCTTTGTTGTTGAAAGTATTACATATGTCCCTCTTTTTCCCTCATTGACCCCATCTAGCCCGCCCCCGTCCCCTGTCCCAGGTCTTCACCAGGAATATAAAAATGGATCAAGTATAATTTGTTTTGTACTAAGACTATTATATTTAGAACCCAAGGTTTAAAACTAAGGTTTTCCTGGGTTAATCATACACTTACTAGTTTACTATCTTAGTGAAAAGATAGTTAAAATGATTTTGTAGGTTAATGTCAGTTGACAGAAGATGTGTCTAAGACAAAAATGACAGGAGGGACTTTCAGGAGATGTGACCAACCATGCAATCTGGGTTGCTGTCCTCAGAAAGATTCCTTTTGCCACTTCCTTAATTTTATGAATTGTCATTTATAAAAGTAGGTATAAGATAAAGAATATGGAATGTAAATAGATGAACAATAAAAATGAGCTAAAAGATAGCATAATCTAATGTGAGAAACCAAAATAGTAATATAAAAATAAATAATATCACCTAAAGAAGGAAAATACTAAAAATAGAAAAAATGGTATATACACATACACTCTATTAAAGTTATGTTTAAAGAATATGAGAATAATTCACCATGTTGTTATATGTCATGCATGGTGTTTAATGCTGTTTATATAAATTATCTCATTTTATTTTTATGCCTATGAAATATATATTATTAACTATCTCCATTTCACAGATGAGAAACTAAGCCTAAGGAATATGTTAATTATCTATTGCTGCATAACAAATTACCACAAAATTAGTAGCGTAAAGCAACACATTTATTATTTCACAGTTTCTGAGGGTTAAGAATCGGAGTTTGGCCTAGACAGGTCCTCTCTTTCAAGGTCTCTCATAAGACTGTAGCAAAGGTGTTGGCTGGGACTGGGATCTCATCTGAAGACTTGACTGGGAAAGGATCCACTTCCAAGTCCTACAGTTGTTGGTAAAATTCAGTTCCCTCATGGATGTCGGTTTGAGGGCCTCGTTTCTGCACTGGCCACTGACCAGAGATCACCTAAGTTCTTCGCCACATGGGCCTTTCTATGATGGCCACTTGCTTCATCAAAGTGTACAAGCCCAGATGCGTCTGCAGGCAAGATGGAAATCATAATCTTATGTAGTTCAATCATGGAAGTGACAGGACAAGTCCTTTGCCATAGTCTATTGGTTACAAGCAGCTCACAGATCCTGTCATACAGGTGATTATACAAGAAATAAATGCAGAAGGAGGGGATTATTAGGGGTTATCTTAGAGTCTATTCACAACAAAATGGGCAATGGCTAGAAAATGATATAGTGAACTATGAATATAGAAAATCTAACTCCAGAGAATATACTGGTTAGAGTATTAATACGCCATCTACTTCCCACAGAATTGAGCCATTAGTGGCAGATGCCAAACTGCCAGTATGTCTTTCATGTTTTGTTTTGTTTTTGGTGTTAATAAAAACAATTCTTCCACAGGATCTAGAATCAAAACACAAAACTTAGGTTACACAGAGAACATATTCTTTTTAAAAATATATATTTTTATTGATTTCATAGAGGAAGGGAGAGGAAGAGAAAGATAGAAACATCCATGATGAGAGTCATTTATTAACTGACTCCTGCATGCCCCACACGGAGGACTGAGCCCACAACCCTGGCATGTGCCCTGACCAGGAATCAAACTATGATCTCCTGAAGAACATATTCTTAATATGACACCCAGATGCATATAGACTTTTTAATATTGTGAGTTTTTTCTCTAGCCCACTGTCTCTTCTTGTGTTGGGATGATCACAAATGCCTAGCAGGCACACAGTAGGAAGGGTAGTAAACCTCAAGGTTTCCGGCTATTCTGTGAAGGTTCTGTGGACAGCTAGACTGAATCAGGACTTACTCTACTGCTCATAATGTTGGCTTGGGTTCCCCACCAAAAACCTTCCACAGTGAGATTTTTGTTTTTGTTTTTAAAATATATTTTTATTGATTTTTTACAGAGAGGAAGGGAGAGGGATAGAAAGTTAGAAACATCTTTGAGAGAGAGACATCGATCAGCTGCCTCCTGCACACCCCGCACTGGGGATGTGCCTGCAACCAAGGTACATGCCCTTGACGGTAATCAAACCTGGGACCCTTCAGTCTGCAGGCTGACGCTCTATCCACCGAGCCAAACAGGTCAGGGTGACAGTGAGATTTTTGGAGTCTGTCATAGGTTTTCCTCATCTAACAAAACCCTGACTTGTATTCTTAGTGATTTTGATAGAAATGTGGTAGCCTTGAAGCTAATCTGAGGATTTTAGGCCCTCTTGGTACAGTAGCAAGCATCCCCTATAAAGTCAACTAATGCTCCTCCCTGTGGAAGTCTGAAAAGAAGGTAGCTGTATCGCCTTTATAGAACGTTTATTATCATTCTCTAGTCATGGACTGTATATCTAGAGCCCATACATAAGAAAGCCAGACTGAAGCCACCCACTCCAAGCACCTTCTGGTCAGATAAGAAATTAATTTTAGAGAAAATTGAGCTCCAATTCACACCTCACCTGTCATATAGCAATTCAATGTTTTCTTTAAAAATAAATTTAGCTATGAGTACAAGTACTATAGCATCTATCCCAAGTGTTGTAACCCTCATTGCACTTAGAATAAATGAAACTTTCCAAAATATCAGCACTGTTCTGCTTCCCTACTCAGTTATGATTTTATTAGTCTGAGGTGGGAGACTTGTAAAAATTCCTCAGGTGATTTCAATAGGCCAAAGTTGGAAACCACTGATCAACAGTTTTTTAAAATTTGCATGTGTAAGTGGGTGCTAAACCTTTCTGGATAAGTGCAGGGTAAAATTTAGGAGTTGCAGTAAATTATTTTGCTTTTTAAGTTTTAATATTAAGTTAAAGATTTTATTTATTTATTTGTTTGTTTATTATTTATTTACTGCTTTTTTCCAGGATTTAAAGCATTATTTGAAAAAAATTTTTGAGAATTCCTTCTCAAGCTGTATAAAATAAAGAAATACTTATAGCTGAGATTAACATTTGTTTTTGGTTTTAAAAATGCTAATCTCTACTTGTACAAAATCTCAGAAGCCAGATCTAAAAAGCTATGGCAGATTGTGTTTCTCAGGACTGAACTTACATTTGTTCATTTTGTCATTCAACTAACATTTTTTTTAAAAAAAATTGTCATATTAGGATTACAAAGATGAGTAAGTCACTGCCTTACTTCAAAGAGTTTGAAATTAGTAGTATTTAAAATGACTTGGCTACACCAAAGTCATTTTCTTTTAGATAAAACTGTTGGTTTTATCTTAATTCTTCAACTAACGCTTATAGGAGTTTACCTACCCCATTGTATTGTCATGCACTAGCTTTAAGTGATCATATATATGTATGAATTTATGTAATATGTTAAGACAAAATAACATCCTATGATCTCAGTCAACGCAAAATATAGGAGTTAAACAAATGTTCAATAAATTTCCATATTCAGAAGGCCCAGGTTATCTGAATTGCCTTTGGAATGGTTCCTTTAATTGTGCATACTATTTTATACATTCCAGCTCATCTTCTTTCTCTTTTATGCTAAGGAAAATTTGTGGGCATGTAAGATGATTTATTATCTGAAACATATTCCACTGTGTCTCCCACACAGTCTCTCCTCTCTGAGTGGAGAATGAGCCATTGCCAGGACATGGCTTGGGGGAGGGAGAGTGGGGGGGTGGTGCCTTGCTTCCCACAAGTTGTCAAAGTGGAGTTCCAGATTTCCTTTCTCCTTAAATGCCATCCTTTGATTTCTCCATTCTGCTGGTTGATAAGAAAACATTCTGGTTTTCTTGGGGCCCTGCTGAGAATCCACTGTGCACGGGTGTGTGGGCGAGCGAGACCCAACAGCCTTTCCTCCTCCGAGAGCGGCAGATTCTGCCATTGAAGGAGGGGTTTGGGGCGGCTGCCAGAGTCATGCTGGCAGAGAACCCTGGAATTCAGTCCTGTTACTGATATGCTGGCAGGGGATACAGGACAGAGTTTCCTTCTCCTTTCACTTTCCTAAATGGAGCTAAAGCCAGCTCCAGTCAGGAAGTTTAGGACAAGGAATCAGACAGTCTGACAAACACCCCCTCCCTCCCTCTCCTGGCTCATCCTCTTCAAATACCCACCCAATCACGTTGTCACAGAGTGGTTCCCTGGGCACTCACATTTTCATAAGAGTTAGAAGATGTTCTCCATGGAAGTTTCCTCTAATCTGCAGTTTCATTATGCACTGGAAAGATAAATATTGGGAAATAGCAGCAGGGGCTAGTAGGGAAAGCCCAGGTGAGCCTGGGCACATGTCCTGACCTCTCTCAATGCCAGATTTTCTTCCTTGAAAAAAGGGAATGAGAAAAACAACAGTTCCCTTTTTAGCCTCCACTAATACATATTATCAGGGCGACTTTAATGGAGTTTTTTGGTAGTGACTTACTTAACCTAAACAAGAGGAGATCTGAGGACCAGACACATTTTTTCTTTAAATTTTTAATTTTTCAATTACAGTTGACATTCAATATTACATTAGTTTTAAGTGTCATTTTTACAACTTAAAAACTCTTTACCTGCTGTGGCAGCTAGGGAATCTTTTTGACCTTCTGGTCTCCTGGATACCTCCTGAAGAGACACTGAGTTGAAGAAAGCCACTGGTGGATGTTCACGCTGACGGTGTCAGGGCCTGTGTTGTGTAGCCTCAGTGGCACGGGGACTGAGGAGAGGAGCCACGGCACTATGGATTTTTTAAACATAATTCCTGCTATCAGCATTCTGCCCCTATCTTGGTCCAACTCTCCCTGCAGGGTTTTGGAAGGTCCTGCTCAGAGCACATTTATCTTTTACTGTGAAAGATTTGGGAGTATAAGTCATAGTCTTTGACCATTTTTTTTCCCCTCCACATATTCTTGGGATGCAGGTCTGTGCACCTGGTTTTCCCCTGGGTGCCTCCTGTAGTCTGTCTGTCTGACTCAGGTCCAGGGTTGGTCTCATCAGCTTGCTGATCAATCCCTAAGTGAGATTCTTTTCCCATCCTCCCTCTTTTTTATTAACCCTCCTTTCCCTTTAGCCTCTTTTTCTCTTTCCCTCTTAATTCCCTCCTTTTCTCTTTCCTCCTTCTCTGAACACCATTAGAGTCCCCAGAATCTCCTCCTGGCTTCCACCCCAACTTCTGCTACTGGCCACGTTGGGCCTCATTCATGCCTCACAGCTGACTCTTCATCTGATTGGATATAGCAGAAATTATCCCTTTGGAAGACAATGCACACTTTATTTTTATTTTTTCAAAGCGGGAGTGGGTGTTTCTATGTCATGCTAAATGTTCCACTTGAATGAAAATACTATGGTTTCTCACTCATTTATCTTGGCATCAGCAAGCTTGCAAAAAGCACAAATCTCCATTCATCTGATCAACTCTGCAAGTCTGATTGGACAAGTCATAGCTCTGTATTAACACTAGTTCATTCTTAAAAGGTTTTAAGCATGGCAACCACATATGCATGACAAAAGCCAGATATTGCAGTGTTATTTTGTAAGATCACTTTTTGATTTGCTCCTGGATTTTTGTTCCATTGTTGCTGTTGGAGTTTGATATTTTGAAGAACTTGCAAAGAATTTTGCAGTTTTCCAGTGGCTCGTTGAGTTGGATCTTTAGTTCAAATGCCATGTTTCTCTTCATTGGACTGGTAGCCAACATTCCCATGAAACCAAGTTTCTGTGTCAAATGTCCTCATGAAATTTGATCCTCTAATTGGCAACTGGGTCACAGTTGCAGGCATCTAACACCACTATTACATACCAGCCTCTAATTCATTGCCATTCTCGACAGGTGACTCCCAAATTTTCCTCTCACTCTTTCTGCGCAGCCCTTCTCTTTCATATCTTTTTAAAGTTCTGATCCTTGTGCTTGGAAGACTCCATGACATCTGCCATGGAAATGCTATGTGTTCTGTAGGCTTTTAGACTTTTTCAACCATATCAACAGTAATGACGACTAGTAAAAAAAAAAGTACATATAATTAGGTTTCTAGATGCAAGTATGGGTGCTTACACATAAGTGCCATTCTGCATTGTGCTGGTTCACTCTGTAATACAAATAAAAAACAAATAAATATTAAACAGATTAAAGCTCTAGAAATGGATTAAATTGGGTGTCATGCACCATTGATTTTTGATTGGTCAATAATTTAGTTGCAAAACTATTTATAAAGTCTTTGAAGAAAATAATTATTTTTATTATCCTGTTAACTCAAATATTAATAGGTTGGAGATGCAGGCTAGGCTGAGGGACACCTTCCACCCCAAGTGCATGAATTTCATGCACTGGACCTCTAGAAATATAACTGTATAGTGCCAGATGGGTTCTAGACTTATTGTGGTGATCCTTTTATAAGGTATATATGTCTAATGACTATTTTGTATACCTGAAACTAATATAATATTGTATGTCAACTATAATTTTAAAAGAAATTTAAAAAAGTAATAGTACTTCATACTCTAGGTTAGTTAAAATTCCTTCTTTTTATACTTTTGGTAAGAAACCCCACATTCATAATTTTTCAGCATGTCAGTACTTTCTCAAATACTTTCAGGTACCTTTAGCAGCTGTTTACAAAAAACAAACAAACATTTAGTTTATAATCTCCTAAACTGTCCATTGAATTGCATTATGTAATACTTATTCTCCCCGTCCTTGCTTTTATTTATTATGTGTTTATGTATATATATTTAGATAGAGTGGAAGGGAAGGAGAGAGGGGGGAGAGAGAGAGAGAGAGATGTGAGAGACACATTGATTGTTTGCCTCCCACATATGCCCAGAGTGGGGCCAGGGAATGAACCTGCAACCTGGATATGTGCCCTTGACCGGGAGTTGAACTGGAGACCTTTTGATGCACGGGCTGATGCTCTAACCACTGAGCTACTGGCCAGGGTAACACCTATTTTTAACCATTTGTTTAATACAAGCTTCTGTGTTCGCATATGTCAGAAAACTAAGACAACCAACATTTACTGTAATGTTTTCCAATGTCGTCATAACCCATTCCTCACAGATGTGGTGTCTCAGACACATCCATTTCAAATATTCCTTTTCACGGCCAGAGGTACATAAGCCACAAAAGGACTACAGATGTTAACAAAAAATAAACTTCCTATAAATTATGTTATAAAATAATTTAAAAGGCATTAAAGGATAAGCACTAACAGAGTCAAGATCCTTTTAGGGATCTC
Organism: Murina feae; assembly: GCA_004026665.1. Taxonomy (NCBI): domain Eukaryota; kingdom Metazoa; phylum Chordata; class Mammalia; order Chiroptera; family Vespertilionidae; genus Murina; species Murina feae. The sequence goes on from PVJC01017050.1 coordinate 25,796, forward strand.
TTTCTAGGGATGTCCTTATTTTGTGAGAAATTTTTTTTGTTTTTGCTTTTTTAAAGGAGTGAAGCATGCACACTTGTTTATCTGTTTTGAACCTAAAGTCTTTCTCCCACCTACCTTTTCTCTTTATAGCTCTTGCAACCTACATCCACCCCCAGGGCCTGGTTGTGCAAGATGATTAGATGGTAACTGGAAAGGAAACCTCTGTGTTTTGTTTCATTGAGATGCAGCTGTTTAACAAACCTGGTGATAATAAATCTCAAATTTTATTGAGGAGTAAGGAATCACTGAGGATAGTTGTCCTCAAACTTGGTAGAGCATCAGGAGGGCTTGTTAAAACTTCGAATGCTAGACCACATCCTCAAAGTACCTGATTCAGTAGATCTGAGGTGGGGTGGTCCAGAGAGTGGTACTGCTGGTCCTGGGACAACATTTTGAAAGCCACTAACTTAGTGAATCTCTTAAGTATGTAGAGCCCCACTACCTCCACCCATCACCCTGCTCACACTTACTAGACTCATACCAGATTCTGAGTTAGTAGGTGTGATTATCTGTATGTTCAATCACTATCACTAATGACTCTGATGAGGTTAACTGTGTGAGGAGAAATAATACTGATCTTTTATATAACCAGAACCAAGCACTGAGGCACTAATTAGAAGAAAGCAGTTAAGAGAAACTGAGCTAACTTACTATAGTTCTATACATTTGGAGAACTTGTGCTTTTCGTTGTTCAGTATATGATATATGTCTGTAGAACAAGGCTTATCTTGAGATGGTAAGAACCCTAGATCTTGTGTTGAACTTCTTAATACGTAGAAACCATCTCTTCCCATAACTACCTGGAGTCCTCAGCAGCATTTGCAGTTAATGCAGCCTTGTTTGATGGTGAGTAATGTTTAAAATTGGGGCTGGAAGGTTTTGGTGACATTTTGAGATATTAGTGAGAGTCATTCTGCTTGTGTGTATATGTACGTCAAAGTCAACACCTAATACTAGCCTGAAACATCTGCGTAGTGTAACCCAAACTCAAGAAAGTCCACTATAAAGTATGACCGGTTTACTTCACTGAGTCAATCAAGAAAAATGCAACTCTGAAGCTAAAGATGAATTTGATACTTCACATAAAAGTTCTGTTATTTTGGCTTACATAGGCTGGTAGCCAGCCCTTCAGCTAATACTGGACATGGGTCTATTGTTGAACATTAGCTATGACATTTATATTTGGCAGGCAGCTGAAAACATTGTGTATGTAGCTTGCAGGTTGAAGTCTCTTTTCTGAGCTCCAGAAGCCCATAAAGTCATACACTTGTGGGTATACACATTTTTCAGGCATTGATGCTTCAATATTGAGATTCTCAAGGAGGCTAAGAGCTAATAAGAGTTAAGAACATCATGTCTAAACAGGTGCCTTTTACTGAGTTAGAATCAGGATGCATCAAGCGAGTGACTTTAAGGATTGCTACCATATACCTGAAACATGCAGAAAGGGCTTTGAGAGGACCCATGAAAAATTTCAAACTTCATAAGGAAGATGAAAACACAGTTTATTTTATGTAATTGATTTTGAAGTGCAACAAAAAGTTTAAATGTGGAAGTATATCCAAGATGGCCCAAGATGACCCTTACCTCTTGGTACTCATACCCTTGTCCTCTCACACACCAAATCATGGCTGGCCTGTGTATCCAGTAGAGTACAGGAGTAAAATGAGGATGTATGATTTCTGAGGCTAGATCATAGAAGTCATAAAAGTTCACACCTTGCTCTTTCTCTTGGATCACCCAATGGAAAAAGCCAGTTGCCATGTCATAAGAACACGCAGGCAGTCCTGTGGAGAGGGCCACGTGGTGGGGACTGGGCCTTCCTGCCCACAGCTAGGACAAACGTGTTACTCATATGAGTGAGCCATCTTGGAAGTGCATCCTCTAGCCTCAGTCAGGCCTGCAGATGACTGCAACCCTGGCCAGTGTTTTGGCTGAAACACCATAAGATTCTGAACTGTAACTATTTAGCCATGCTGTTTCCAAGTTCCTTCCTGATCCCCAGCAACTGTGTGAGTAATAAATGTGTATTATTGTGTAAGTCATTGAGCTTAGAGGGAACTTATTATACAACAACTAGTAATTACATAGAGCTTGTTTGCTGCCTTTTTATTGTAATTTAAAGGACTATTTAAGTGGAGCAAAAATAGAATGAGAACTACAGGTAATCTTACTTATTGGCATATGGCTTTAGACAGGTAGTTTTGACTGTAGGCAAAAGATAAGTGGAAATAAATTCTGAGGGAGAATTTTTGAATCATTTAGTTTTTCCAGGATTAAAAAAAAAAAAGGCATAAATGCTGATCAGAGTCATTGGAAAACGATGTGAACAAATATCATTTTAAAGAAATCATGGAAAAAGTTTGATGATTTGGAGCAGCTTGAGGATCATGTTTTCTAAGGCCTTATAAATGGCCTTGTCCTTCATTCCAGAGATATTTTAGGACTGGCCTTAGGCCAAGGGTAAGTCTGTATTGGTTCCACTAACATATAGGAGAGTCAACTTGTGTCCAACACAGCTTAAAGAGAACCAGATCCAAGATCCACACTGTAGCTGACCTACATCACAGAATTCTCTGAGGAACTAATGGGCCTTCTGGCACAAATTTGGATCAGGCCAGACTCTCAGGCCTTAGTTAGCTTCGACTTCATGCTGAAGTTTATGCCATGGAGCTGTAAATATATCTCTAACATAAGCCTTTGTAAAATTCATCTCTTATACAATATAAGCACCTAATGTTATAATAGGAGGAATAAACATAAAAAGAAGAAAAATGGTTACTGTCTCAGTAGAGTTTATGTCCTAGCAACAGGAATAGATGGACTAAACAAGATAATACAATGTAATAACAACTATGATTGAGAAATGAATGAGGCTGAATTAGAGCATAAAGAAAAAAGAGATTTATTTTGCTTGGAAGAGTGGGAAGGCTTTGAATAGAACCTTCTCTGTCATTCTACAAAATTAAAAACAAGTGTTTATTTAAAAACAAAACCAAACCAAACCACACATTTCATGTACGGAATTTCTTTAACTGTGCTATCTGTGGAGGGTGAGCAAAAATTTCTAGCTCCTAGTCAGAATGCATAAGAAATAAGATATTTTTAAAGACATTGAAAGTGTTTGTAAGCTAGGGCTCTTTCAGAACATTAAAGATGCTTTAACTGTATTCAACTTATAGTGTCATTCATCAATGGGTACTTTAAACAACTTATTTGCTCCCTTTAAATATACCATTGTTTATACAATTATTACAAAGAAAAGTCATAGACACTTACTATCAGTTACTAAGACCTTATTTTTTTTTATTAAATCTATATTGTTCAGATTATTACAGTTGTTTCTCCCCGCCCCCCATAGCTCTCCTTCACCTGGTTCCCACCCCACCTTCTGCCCTTATCCCCCGCCACTGTCCTCATCCATAGGTGTACGATTTTTGTCCAGTCTCTTCCCACACCCCACACCCTCCTGTCCTCCTGAGAATTGTCAACCCACTCCCTCTCTATGCTCCTGATTCTATTCTATTCACCAGTTTATTCTGTTTGACAGATTTTTTATTCACTTGATTTTTAGATTCACTTGTTGATAGATATGTATTTGTTGTTCATAATTTTTATCTTTACCTTTTTCTTCTTTTTCCTCTTCTTAAAGAATACCTTTCAGCGTTTCATATAATACCAGTTTGGTGGTGATGAACTCCTTTAGCTTTTTCTTGTCTGTGAAGCTCTTTATCTGACTTTCAATTCTGAATGATAGCTTTGCTGGGAAAAGTATTCTTGGTTGTAGATTCTTGCTATTCATCACTTTGAATATTTCTTGCAACTCCCTTCTGGCCTGCATAATTTCTGTTGAGAAATCAGCTGACAATTGTATGGGTACTCCCTTGTAGGTAACTAACTGTTTTCCTCTTGCTGCTTTTAATATTCTCTCTTTGTCCTTTGTTCTTAGCATTTTAATTATGATGTGTCTTGGTGTAGTCCTCTTTGTATTCCTCTTGTTTGGGATTCTCTGTGCTTCTTGGACTTGTAAATCTATTTCTTTCATCAGGTGGGGGAAGTTTTCTGTCATTATTTCTTCAAATAGGTTTTCAATATCTTGCTCTTTCTCTTCTTCTGGCACCCCCATAATTCAGATGTTGGTATGCTTGAAGTTGTCCCAGAGGCTCTTTATACTATCTTCATATTTTTGGATTCTTTTTTTCTTTTTGCTTTTCCAGTTGTTTGTTTTTTGCTTCTTCATATTTCAAATCTTTGCCTTGCTTCTTGGGATCCTCTAGTCTGCTGTTGGATCTCTGTATAATATTCTTTTATTTTCCAAATGTATTTTATTGATTTTTTTACAGAGAGGAAGGAAGAGGGATAGAGAGTTAGAAACATCTATGAGCCCTAACTGGTTTGGCTCAGTGGATAGAGTGTCGGCCTGTGGACTCAAGGGTCCCAGGTTCGATTATGGTCAAGGGCATGTACCCTGGTTGCGGGCACATCCCCAGTGGGGACTGTGCAGGAGGCAGCTGATCGGTGTTTCTCTCTCATTGATGTTTCTAACTCCCTATCCCTCTCCCTTCCTCTCTGTAAAAAATCAATAAAATATATTTAAAAAAAGAAAGAAACATCAATGAGAGAGAAATATCGATCAGCTGCCTCCTGCACACTCCCTGCTAGGGATATGCCCGCAACCAAGGTACATGCCTTTTACCGGAATTGAACCTGGGACCCTTGAGTCTGCAGGCCGATACTCTATCCACTGAGCCAAACTGGTTAGGGCTGTATAATATTCTTTATCTCAGTCAGTGTATGCTTAATTTCTAGTTGGTCCTTTTTCATATCCTCAAGGGTCTCACTAGATTTATCGAGGGTCTCACTAAATTTATCAGCGATTTCTAGAAAATTCTTGAAAAACCTTATAACCATGGTTTTGAACTCTATATCCAGTAGTTTGCTTTCCTCCATTTCTGTCATCTGTGATCTGTTTCTTTGTCTCTGCATTTTGGCTGCTTCCTTTTGTTGATATAGTGAGTTTGTGTGCTAGGTGTCCTATAGGGCCAAGTGGTTCAGCCTCCCCAATTACCTGAGATGGACACTCTTGGTGTACCCCTTTGTGGACAGTCTTGTTGTAGTTAAGCCTTGATTATTGTTGGTCTCACTGGGAGGAATTGACCTCCAAGCCAACTGGCTGTGAGAATCAGCTGTGTCTATGGTGAGAGAATTTCTGTGCTGGAGACACCCTTATGGGGCAAAGCTTGCTTCAGTGGGGCTTTGATGTTCACTGAGTCTGCCCCCTGCACATATCTCTTATGGATCTGAGGAGTTGTAATCTGGATGATCTCCCTCTGACCACTGGGTACACTGGCTCTTGGATCTCTAAGGAGGTGCTAATTTAGCCTCTGCCTGAGCTATGGAGCTATGAACAGATCTTCAGATTCTCTTCTTTGTTTGGGGTTTGGAGGTGCCCAGATGAGGCCCAGCTGTGAAGGAATGCAAGCTGCTGTGGGGCCTTGGGCCTTCTTTTGTATGTTCTGAGTCTCACTGACCCAGCTGCAGTTTGTTAGGTAATTGTAGATTGCAAAGGGCCAGGCCATTCATATGCAAAAGCCTCTGCACACAGTTTGGGTAGGGTGGGGTCTCAGGGAATCAACAGGGCAGAGCAAACAGCTATGGCTGATCCTCAGCCCAGCCCTAAGAGCCCCAGGCATCAGTGTCCTGCGGTAATCGCTGCAAGCACCTCTGAGAGAAAGCTGCCCTCGAGTTCCGCCCGATGCCAAACAGTTCAGTTTCTCCCCATATAATCTGAGTCCCCAGAGACTCATCTGGAACTAGAGTTCAGAGCAGTCAGGAGCTTGTGTCTCCCTCCTGATTGAAAAAGACAACAGCATCCTCAGTTGCCAGCCCTTTCCGCGTGCGCCTCCATACCTCTGCACTTTACTTCTGCACCTCCTCTGAGTCTCAGTGTGCTTTTCTCTTTCCTTCTAGTTGTAGAATTTCCACTCAGCCAGCCTTCCTGTGGTTCTGGGTGATGTTTGTTTTGTCTTTTAGTTGTAATTTTGAAGTGGTTGTGTGAGGTAGCAATTTCAGGTGTTTACCTATGCTGCCATCTTGGTTTCTCCACTAAGACCTTATTAACAAAGCATTTAACAAAACATAGAATTAGCCAATTCATTGGCCATTCAATATGTGAGTCAATTGGATGATCTAGGTCACAAGGAACAACAAGTCTTCCTGCTTAGAACCTCTTCCCAGACCAAATTCTAGTCTATATCTAGACTAGATTTTTACTAATATCTATCATCATTCAGAGGCTCACAGGGCCACATGTGGTCTTTGCTTTTTCATGCAAATTCATTGCACCAGGGAGTTGACTTTCCCAGAGCATTTTATCTTAGTTGCTAAGAAAGGGCTATTTTATCAGTAGACACAGCTCATTTCTACCCCTTCTTTATCCACTTCCAGTGGACACAGCTAATTAAGCAAACAAAGCATTCAGGCTTTTAAAGAAGAATCTATTTGTGAAGGATGCTATGGTCAAATCAATCAGGGAAGGCAAAAAATTTAGTGAGATCTGAAACTCATCCAAGCAGGCAGCAGGCACTAGAAGAGTCACAAATGTGACAAGATCAGCTATTTTAGAATCCTTTCCCTCTCTGTCCTCAAAAGTGGGGATCCCTTTATCCTCAGAAGCCTATCTCCTCCAAGGCAGCAGTGAGATTCACTCTGCTCCTCAAACTTCTTCATTAGAAATGAGGGTGTATTGCTATTAGGTTCAATTTTGTCATCTTGCTTACAAATGTTTTATTTAATGCAGCATCTAAACTAATAAAAGCGAAATATTAAAATTAACCGTTTCTCCGAGACAGGGTAAGCCACGCCCACCAGCCAATCAGAGCGGCTGTATGCAAATTAGCCCAGCCAACATGGCTGCCGCCACTCACGGACCTGAGTAAACAGCCCTTTCCATTGCGGCAGGAGCGAAAGTGAAGCTTCGCCCCTCAGCTCAGCTCCGATTAAACTGCCTCTAGCGAAACACAGCTTTTTGAAACATTGTAACAATCATAGAATCCTCCGGAGCTGAAGGAAAGAGCAGCTCCGGCCTAACCAGTAAAAGTAACAATTGTTTCA
>PVJC01017051.1:0-32918 GCA_004026665.1 Murina feae
TCGGATAAAGAGCTTCACAGACAAGAAAAAGCTAAAAGAGTTCATCACCACCCAACCAGTATTATATGAAATGCTGAAAGGTATCCTTTGAGAATGAGGAAGAAGAAAAAGGAAAGTAAAAATTATGAATAACAAATATATATCAACGAGTGAATCTAAGAATCAAGTGAATAAAAAATCTGATGAACAGAATAAACTGATGAATAGAATAGAATCAGAGGCATAGAAAGGGAGTGGACTGACAATTTTCGGGGGTTAAGGGTGATGGGGATGCGTGAAGAGACTGGACAATAATTGTACACCTATGGATGAGGACAGTGGGGGGGCAAGGACAGAGGTTGGGGTGGGAAATGGGAGGAGGGGAGCTATGGGGGAAAAAAGAGGAACAACTGTAATAATCTGAACAATAAAGATAAATAAAAAATAAAAATAAAAAAATACAGCCTCTTATCAATTTTTCCTAGCCTAATCTATAGGTTCAACTAAAGTAAATATCTTTAACCATAGGCACTTCAAAAAGAGGGAGTAAACCTATCTATTGAGCTTGTGGACAAATATCTTAAAGCTAGACATGACGTCAGTGTCCAGTCCCGTCCTTCCTCCCCCTTGCCTTAGAGAAGAACCCACGCACAGCTCTGCGTCCTTCGGATGGACAGGGCTGTAACTTACAAAACAGAAATGCCTCTTCCAGGCCCATGGCATATTCCATATTTCCTGCCCTACAAGTAAAGGGTGAGGACTGCATCTTTACCCTAACACGGTGGAAGTACAGTGCAGTAGTTCTAAACTGGCCACAGGCTGGGCTCTTTTCTTTCTTCAAAAAAAATTTTTTTGGTCATTTTACTGGAGAACCATGAAAATAAAAACTCTTACCGACCAGGAGTCTCCTACATGGACTGCATCCACAATGACCAAATAGTGCAGAAGCCAGCAAACTCCAGCCTAGCCGAGTCCAGCCCAGCACTTGCTTTTTTTCTTCTTCTCAGTTTTTAAAATTGTGACAAAATATACATAATATAACATTTACCATCTTAACCATGTTAAATGCACGGTTCAGTGTCACTGAGTACATTCCTAATGTTGTGCAACCATCACCCAGGGCTCGGGCCTTCTGTAGTGTCGTCTCCACCTGTCCCAAGTCCTGTTCATGAGTGAGCCAAGTGTTCACTGGGCCCCTCACTCAAGGCTGTTACATCATAAGTTAAGTGTTAATTCTCATTTCCATATTCTTCCCCCTCCCCAAAAAAAATCCTAGAAGGAAAGTGGTAGATCTTAAAAATATTGGCTCAATTACTTTATCTTATTTAGGAAAGCCAGTTTATCCAGAAAATGCTCATAGTTATACTTAAGTTCCTTGGATTTATAATGTATTTTGCTTGGAAACATACTTAATCCAAATCCAAACATTTGCATGGACTTGACTTTTGATTTTTCTGGGGAGACAAACCACATACAAAGGAAACTTCTGATACACAATATGACACTGCTTCTCCTTCTTCATTCTCTGCCCCAACATTAGGTGACAGTAAATAGAACTTAAAGAAAAATCCATTTCATGGCGGATGCTGTCTCAACATACAAAGGACCTGAGAACCAGGAACAGGGAGTTTCAGATGCCTACCCGAAGATGCCCAGCTGGTAAGACAAGACCCGGAACACCTTAAGCTCTCCTGACTCCACATCCACTGCACTCTCCACTGCTTCCTCCTCCAAAAGGAGATGAGAGAGATGGCCGGATGTGATCTCACATCCGTATGCATCTCTTAATCAACCCTCAGGATTTGTTTCCTCTTCAAGGGGATTGCTAGCTCTCAACTTCCACATACAATTGACTCATTATTGGTGCATTCCATTATTTGTAAATTCGCCTACTCACTAAAATTTTATTCGTTACCCCACAGTCAGTCGTCATGGGCTTTCATGGTTACTTGTGTACAGAACAGCAAAAACTGGAAGGGATCATCTTGCATGTGCCCAGCCTTCTTGTTTCAGCTCTCCTACTGCCAACAGTGTCCTTTTCCTCACCAATGTAACACCATGCTCTTCACATCCTGGCTTTTTGTTGGTGATTTTGTTGTTTAAAAGGACCTCACAGCATCATGCTGAAGTGCTGAAAAGTGTTCTTACATGCAAGAAAGCTGTGGTGTGCCTTATTTAGAAAACACATGTGTTAGATATGTTTGTTCAGGCATGAGTGCTGTTGGCCATGAGTTTAATATCAATTAATAAAAAAATATGTATCAAATAAGGCATATTAAACAGGAAAACACATAAAACAAGGTTATGTATTGGTCGATTGATGGAAATGTCAGCAGAGGTTTCAGGAGGTTCAGTATTCACTAATCCAGGGCTCATAATGACCTTATGGATCGTAACCGCTGTGACTAGTGACACTAGGCCGTTTCTAGACACAATCTATACGAGCTGGTCTGAAGTACATCATCTCAGTCCTCTACAAGGCTTGGGTTTAGTCCATCGGTACTCTAATATCACCCTTTCTTTCAAAGTAATGAACAAGGAAGTATGTTTCCCTTACTGTTGCTATTTTGAGGCTGGCTTAAAACATGCAGCTATTTGTTTGGTCACCTCGTAAGTTTCAAAATTATATTCCCTCCAACCAGAAAAAGGTTTGGCTGCTTTGATAGTGTTAACAGTGAAAAAATCCTTTGTCTCAGGTCATCAGAAAGGCCACCATGTATTCTAGTTACCTTCCTATGTCCTTGAAGAATCAGGGAAACTCACACTGACCTCCTTGTTTCTGGAATCACGAAGAGCAGAGCTACTCTACATGAAGTAGCTAATACTTATGAGGGTTGCTAATTCCTTACTGTGTCCTCACAGCTCCCATAGAAACAATAAGTCATGAGGATCCTGGCAAAAGTGACAGCAGACTCAACATAAATCCACAGCTGTCTGTAAGATGTAAAGCAAAAATAGAGATTTGTTATTATAAAGATACTTACTTTTATCACCAGCGGTAATATAATCAGGACCCTATCTGGACTTATGAATAATAAGCATAGTGAAGCCAGCCTTGCTGAACGAGGTGCTTTATCTGACTTTCTTCACAAAAACATCTAATTCTTGCAATAATAACCCTTGAGGTAGATGGCACTGTCCTGGCAGCAGATGGAAATGGAAGTACTTTTCCCACTGCATAGCAAGTAAGAGGCAGCTTGGATAGAATCACAACTCTGTGTGCCTCCAGCTGGCGTACTGCCTTTCCCCGAGTGCCCTTATGCAGCTACATCATTTGTGGAGTCCAGAACAAAGTGAAAATACAGGCCCCTTTGTTCAAACTGTAAGAATTTCCAGAGACTGACCACTGAACGTTAAACCAAGAGCAGAAGCCTTCTGGGCACAGGGCCTTGTGTCTCTATGCAGGTCTCATGCCCATGAAACAAGTCCTGCCCTGATGTCACATTTCCATCAACAGGCCCAGATCCAGGGGGAGGAGGGGGCGGAGGGGGCTTCCTGTCTGTCCATGGTATGATTCCAGTCTGTGCCCTGTGGAAGCATTGCTAATTCCCTTGGCAGTCTAAATGACGTTGCTTCTAACAAAAAACTCAGCCATCTGTAGAAACAAAAACAAATACACAAACAGAGAAAAAGAGGCTGCCAGTCTTTTGATATGTGACTGACAATAACAGGATTTTTAAGTAAAACGTAAGAATAAGATGATTTTTATTTTATTTTATTTTTTGCTATTGTTCTCTTCTGGCATCTTAAAGGTTTGACAAGTACTTTAGTTCTCTGAATAACATGAATTTTTGCCCATCATTCCTTCATGATATCACTTCTAAGGACACAGAATTTCACTTGACTTGAGCTGAAGTACGGACACTTCTTTTACCACGAGGTATTGAGACCTTCTTATTTCCTGCTCTGTTCCCTGCCAAAGCTAGCTGAATTCCACAGGTGTGGTGGTTCTCCCTGGGAAAGTTTACTGTTCTCTTCCTACTCTCCCTCGGCATCCGTGGCTTTCTCCACCTTAGCACCGGACAAGTTGAACAGGCTGGGTGGAGAGAGGCAGCCTGTACAAAGGGGGAGAAGCTGGTGCTCTCCGTCGCTTCAGCATGTCCACATGGGCCACATTTTCTTCTATGAATCTCCTTCGTGCCCAACCAGCGAGCTCAGTGCCTTAGGCCTCTCCCACCCAGGAGCTTAAACCACCTAGTTTGGCCCCTTTGCAGGTCCAGTGTTAGCACAAGAATCTTATTACATTAACACTGTGCTGAAATGTCAACATGACACAGCTTCCTGTCCCAAACCTTTTTTTTTAGTACAGGGAGGCACTGCTCTGCCAACTTGACTGCCTAATGAGTCTTGTAATCAACTATTTCCTCTCCTACCTAGGAAATTATCAGGACTGACCCCAGAAATAATCAGATGGATAAAAATAAATGATGTGTTTTTTATAGTTATGGTTTATTTGTTCCTGGTAACCATTTAACATAACTATGATAAATATGAGATTTGTTTGACTGTAAATGTATTGAACTTCTATCACACGTATGTTTATTCTTCAGTTTATTTCTCTAATAACATTAGAATTCACTCACAACCCAACCAAAATAGAGAGAACTCTGCTCCTAATCTAAGCTCAGATCTTTCGAATCACCTCCCACCCCCAACATACACACTTCAGATTTGGCTGTTTTATCAGACATCGGCAATAAATATTCAGCACTTTCCAAGGGAATCTGATATTGTGGAGATTTTTTTTTTTATGATACGAGCAACAAAAGCTCACACCGCTTGATAGCATAAAAACAAATATTCCTCAAAATTGATCCCCTGCATTTGCTTTAGCTCTTTGTATTAGTTATCCATTGCCATGTAACAAATCACCCTAAAATTAGCACCTTAAGGCAACAACAAGCATTATTTCTACAGTTTGTGTGGGTCAGGAAGTTGGGACAGCTTAGCTGGTAATTCTGATTGGGGTCCCTCACTCAGGCTGCAGTCATCAGAAGGTCTGACTGGGGCTGAGGAAATCTGCCTCCCACATGGCTCCCCTACATACATGGCTGGCAAATTGATACTGGTTGCTGGCAGGAAGCCTCCATCCTCCTATGATAATCATGGGGCTGGGCTTGTCTTCACAACATGGCAGCTGGCTTCCCCCAAACAAGTGATTCAAGAGAGAAAGGAAGAAGCTACAATGTCTTTTACGACCAATAAGCTCAGAAGTCACACACTACCATTTCTGCCAAATCTCATTGGTGACACAGGTCAGCCCTGCTCACAGGATGGAACTGCACAGGGTATGAATACCGGTAGGCAAGGATCCTTGGGGGCATCTAAAAGGCTAGGTATCATATTCATCATGTCACTCTTTCTATCATAAAGGAAAAAGACATTTTTTTGAATAAGGAATGTGACCAATCTAGTGATCCTTGGAAAGGGATATTCCCTATTACTAAATTTGTATTCTTTGTTACATTCAACTTGTGAGATATTGTGAGTGTCAATAATTGCTAAAAGTTTTATCAGCTATGGGCACAGTGAGAAAAACTTCCTTCTAGATGACTCTGGCATCACCATGCTGTGCCCAGCAGTTGGCTTTTCCTGGCTGTATGTTCTCTGATGTACTCCTGTGTGTACTACTGCGCAAGACCTTCCATTCAGACGTAAAGAGCTTAGAGTCTTTCTGAGATGTGCTTGCTGAATTATTTTAAGTAGGAGAGAAACTAGGCCATATTTGCACTTTATTAGGCTCATTCTGTTGCTTGTCTACAGGATGGACTGGTGGTAGGGAGGAAGATGGAGCAATACTGGAGACAGAGTGTCCCTTGTCACAGCTCTCGGCATTCGGTATGATTCCTAATGTCCTCATCAACTAACCTGAAGCTCAGCAAATTTAATCACTTATTTAACAAAATTTATAGGTCTCTACCAAACGCCAAGCACTGTTCCAGCACTGGACATACAGCAGTGAGCATATCAGACAAAAATACCTGCCCTTATGCTGTTTAAATTTTAATGAACGTGGACCACTTAAACAAATGAGTAAAATGTTATGGTCATTGACAATGATGAACAATGAAACACGGGGGGCATTAGGAAATTATTTGTGTTTTGGGGAATATTGCTGGATACTATTTTAAAGACGGTGCTCAAGAAGGCCCAATGAACCTGAGGGAAAGAGCTATGTGGACAGAGGAACAACCAGCAAAAAAATCCCACAGGCAGAAAACTGGCTCATGTTTTTGTGAAACTGTTAAAGGGAGTTTGCATGTCATGAGCTGAAGGAGAAAGTCACACAGGTAGATAAGTCCCACTGAGAGAAATAAATTCTTTTCTCTTCTGGGCTTCCAAAGTCTTTATTTATGTGTTTTAATCTAACTCTTATGACATCAGCAAAGTAATCTTACCTGAGCAATAGTGCATGGTGGTAAATGTTTGACAAACAGCTCTCCAAAACAAAGGGGAGAAGGGGAAGGAAGGAGACAGAAAGAAAGGAGAAACAGACTCTGACGTGCAGCATTTGTTCATTTCTGCGGCATAAATACTTCCACTAGGGCCAATTTCAAGCCACTGATGTCACTGAACAGGGAAGAGGAACACAACTGGCCAGTGCCACTGGCTCCCGTGGCCAGGAGCAGGCTGGAAGCACATGGGACTCTCACTCACATGGTCCGAAAGGCGGAAGGTGGGCTCCCTGCTCCCCCCAGACCTGGGCCTTCCCACTCCCTGCAGCAGTCTCCTGGTGCTAACATCCCCACTTGACCTTCCAGACAGGGTTAGCTTGAGAGTGAAGGCAAGAAAAGGGACATGGGGGTAGAGGGGAAATTATGTTAAAATACAACTAGATCATCTTGATTTACTGTAAGTGGCCTTTCACACTGATGGGTGTGAATCTTGGAGTGAAGCCACTAGATAGAATGCAGTTAAAGTACCGATGATGCCTTTTCTCCTAATGAAAAGCTGCTATTTCTATAAAGCAAAACTCTGGAGACCTGAACAAATACTCTGTTATTCTACAGAGGATTTTAATGAATAAAGACCTTTCAAAATCATGATTACTAGCCTCCTGCTAACAGGACTTAGTCACACTGCATTTTTTTCATACAAAATATGGAGAACTCTCTCCTCATTCACCATCTCATTTTCTCAAAATTTGCTGAATAAGTTGTTTACAGGACAGTCTAAAACGTTGGCATATTTTCAAGCAAAATACAACAAACAAGCCCAAATTCCCTATTAATTGGGTATGAGTATTAGGCAGCTATAGTTTTGTGCTTTTTCTTTCCAAGTTCCAATTTCGTGCAGCGAGGATTACAGGGCCCTGCACGCTATGGCACGGACAGAGCCTTCCTGGGCTGAGGCAGAATTTTACTGCAATACACAGCTTTTCTTTCCCCTCTACTTACTTACAGCAGCATGTACTAGTGGATTTGTGCTTTATTCAATGGTTATAACCCATTTCTATTTTTTTATTTTTTAAAAATATTTTTATTGATTTCAGAGAGGAAGGGAAAGGGAGAGATAAACATCACTGAGAGGGAATCATTGATCGGCTGCCTCCTGCACACCCCTCCCTGGGGATCGAGCCCCCAACCCTGGCATGTGACCTGACCCAGGAATTGAGCCATGACCCCCTGGTTCACAGGTCAGCACTCAACCAGAGCCACACCGGCTGGGCCACTATTATTTATTTTGATGCTCAGATTTCCCAGATTTGGCCAGTAAGGACCTCTTCAGACTGGATCTTCTGAAACTGGATAAGCCCCCATCATTCTTCAAGCATTTCCTCACTTTCTGGAAGAACATGATGTGTTGGTCTCATCTTGTACTCTCCTAGCCAGGACTAGAAGCAGTCTTCTCTCCAAGGGTGTATTTTTAAAAACTGGTCTTGGATAGTGGTTGCAAGTAATCTATAATTCTCACTTCTGGTTGGTGAATCAGCACAAAAAGATTCTCTAGCATTGAGTCACCCTCCGTCAGTCTGCTCAGCTGAGGGGCAGACTCTGCATTGTGGTGTGTTAGCATAATCAGCCAGGACGCCCAGCCTGAAGCAGCTTCGGTTTCTAGTGCAACAAAAGGCTCTCCAAGGCCCCATGGGCTCAGTGAGGAGTACATATGAGGACTATCCCAAGAGACTATAATCCAAAACACTAAAAGCCATTCCAGGTTTCAGAAAATTTAAAGGTGATTTACCTGTCAGGACCACTTCTCCTGGCGACCTGCAGAGTAAGGAAAGGCCCTTCTATTTAACCATTTGCTAACTCCGGGTCTCTAAAATCAGTCCATTAGGTTACCCCACTGATGAGGCAAATCTGGCAGATTTCACTGAGTGCTTCTTCGTGGAATGTTAAACAGTCCAGTAAATTCCTAGGACTACTCTTAAAAATGGATAAAGGGTCTTGATGTTTCTAAAATAATAAATCCACATTGTTTTCCTATTCCACACAGCTTTAAACGGGGCTGTGTCTTTTTAAATTTGCATATGTTTGAAAAACATTTCTCAAAATATTTTACCTTAAAGCATTGAGGAAAATGAGGATAGAAACAGAAACTTGTAAAAATACATCTTTTAATAACATCAAGAAGTACAGTACAGTTTTATTGAGGTTTTACATTGCAGCTTACAAGAAACATATCATCTATTACAGTGAATATTTACAAGTAAAGTAAACTTAGGGTTCTTTCCACCCATGGCTGGATAAACCAAATCTGGTGCATCATTTAAGGTTGCACATTTAAGGTTGCTTTTCAAGCTGGTAAAAGGCCCTTAACGTTAATAGCTTGTAACAACAAAAGAGATTCCCCCCTTATAAAGATGGCCTGATGAGTGCTCACAATTACAAAAGAGAATCGTAAATACTTGCTTTCCTTTGATGGCTTTGAAGAATAGCTGAGAGCAAATCTGAAATATTAAAGACAAAAAGGGAAACAGCTGTTTCTTTTGTCTAGTGAATCTACAATAAATACTCATTTAAGGCTACAGATTATGAGAAGAATCCAAAAGATTCTTGCAGGAAAAGGTTTCCTCTTCTTTATATTTACGATCCCCTGGACTAAAAACTGTCTGAGTCTACTTTTCTTTAATATTGTTTATACAAAGAACAGGGGGATGGTGGAATTCTTGACACTTCTGGAGAAAGTTAGTGAGGGGACTGAAATTAATTAGCAAAGGGGGAAATTAATATTAACCTCAAAATTCTACCTGCCATTGTCTTGCAATGATCAAGACTCAGCTCAATCTCAGAAGACTTAAAAGGAACAGAACTAGAAGAAATCAGGAGCTGTAACTAAAAACCCATAGTTGTACATGCTTTCTCCTGGTGGCATTTAGAAATTACAGACCTGGATTTACTGCTATATATACATAAACTATATGTTGGAATTACGGGAAAAAAGTACCACTCACATCCACAGAAGTACCAGAATCATACTCAGGTTTGCAAAGAGGCATATGAATCTGTTTACCATGCAACTAGCTGTTTGTGGAATGTTATGTAATGGTTAATGGTTAATAGAACAAAATCCTTATGAACACAGTACTAATGTGTAGTAAATTACACCAATTAAGCAGCTCAAATTCACAAGGGTAAAGACCCAGTATCCCTGAATTTCTAAGCATTCATCTCATTGTTAACATGGTTTCATCTAAATGTCAGCCCATTCGGAGAGATTTTTAAAACTCCCTCTTCTCTAATACATCACCATATTTTCAGAGGTGAAAAGTAAACATTTATTTCTCTACTGCTTTTGCCCATTCTCATGAATCTTATATAGTGTTATTACAGTGTCTAGGCTAAGGGAGGTGCTTTAAAGGATCCAATGAATTGAATTTCTAGGTTCCAGAATATTACTGGCACTACACAATAAGCTTGTCAATCAGAAAGCCATGTCTCTGGTTGCAACATATTCCTGGATCAACGATTGAGAAGACCAGCTATCAATGAAGTCAGACTGTTCCCTAATTGTTAGATAATAGTTTGACCTACTCTATCAAAATTTCTTAGTGAATGGGACAAGGTCTCCTACTTTTCATGTATCCTCTAGAGCAGGGGTCCTCAAACTACAGCCCACGGACCACATGCGGCCCATCAAGGACATTTATCCACCCCGCCGGGTGTTTTTGCCGCCGCACACGGACAAGTGAGAAAAGATAAAATATTAAAACTGAAAAATACATTGACAACTCAGCAAAATACTTTTGTGAAGCAGAAACAGCTAAATATTTCATCACTGTGAGCAAGTTTTCAAGTTGCCAAGCTAACAGCGTGCACTGGCAGACCATTCGTGGAGGGAGAATTTGTTAAAGATTGCCTTCTTTCTGTTGCCAAAGAGATGTGTCCATAAAAGGCTGATTTATTTAGTACAGTGAGTCTTTCAGGACCTAAAATTACACTAAGGATTGAAGAAATGGGAGACAATTTGCATCAGCATTTGCAAAACTCCACAAAAAAACTTTCCTATTTTTCCTTGGCACTCGACGAAAGTAATGATGTTCGGGATTCTGCACAACTTCTAATTTTTATTCGTGGGACGAAAGACTATTTCGAAGTCACAGAAGAGCTTGCTGCACTGCAAAGCATGAAAGGAACAACTACAGGAGAAGGTATTTATGAAACGATTTGCCAAACTGTGAATGGTTTGGAACTGGACTGGGCTAAACCAGCCAGTGTGACAACTGATGGTGCTCCTCACTTGGTGGGGTCTAAGAAAGGAGTAATTGCTCGCATTAACCAAGAGATGGACGAACATAACCATTCTCATCCAATAGCCATACACTGCCTCATCCACCAACAAGCGCTGTGTAGTGAATCACTGAAGTGGGATTCTGTTATGAAAACTGTGGTATCTTGTGTTAACTTCATTAGAGCTAATGCACTAAACCACAGACAATTTCAGGAATTTCTGTCTGAGCTAAATGTTGCCTATGAAGATGTTCTGTACCACAGAAGTCTGTTGGCTGAGTCGAGGGAGAGTTTTAAAACATATCTATGAGTTACTTCCACAGACTACAGCTTTTCTGTTTTCAAAAAAACAAAGAAGTACCAGAGCTCAATGACAGAATGGAAATGGCACCTTGCCTTTCTGACAGATGTAACAGAGCTACTCAACAGTTTCAATGCGCAACTTCAAGGAAAGGGGAAGCTCATCTGTGATATGCAATCACATGTGAAAGCATTTGAAGTAAAATTAGGCCTCCTCATCAAACAAGTGAAGGAGGAAAATTTCTGCCATCTCCTCACAACTCAAAATCTGTTAGCGGAAAAACCATTGGTTGCATTCCCAAACAAAATGTGTGGATTCACTGGAAAAATTGCAAAAGGAGTTCCAATTTAGATTTAAAGAGCTTCATCTCCATGAACAGGACATACAGCTTTTCCGTAACCCATTTTCTATTGACATTGAAAATGTGGATACAATTTACTGGCTGAACTGCAGAATTGTGACTCTCTGAAAGACGCATTCAAGTCAAGCAGCCTTCCTAATTTCTATGCATCTCTCCCCTCTGAGACATATCCTAATCTCAGGAACCATGCACTCAAAATGGCAACCATCTTTGGCAGCACTTATGTCTGTGAACAGACTTTTTCCAGAATGAAACATCTGAAATCTCCAACCAGATCTAGGCACACTTGCATCACTTGTTACGACTAGCAGTGACAAATATGGAACCAGACATTGACCATCTCATTAGCCAAAAGCAGGCCCATAGTTCCCATTGAAATACTGGTAACTTTGTTGATTTAACTTTACTTGTTCTTCATTTTAAATAATGTATTTGTTCCCATTTTGTTTTTTTACTTCAAAATAAGATATGTGCACTGTGCACAGAAATTTGTTCATAGTTTTTTTTTAAACTATAGTCCGGCCCTCCAACAGTCTGAGGGACAGCAAACTGGCCCATTTAAAAAGTTTGAGGACCCCTGCTCTAGAGTAGCGGTTGCCAACCAGTGGTCCACGGAGATCCAAAAGGTTGGTGACTGCTGCTCTAGAGCACCTACTAAAGTGTTGGGCAAAGACATATGTTCAAGGAAGTAGTCAGTGATGGGGGCAGGAACTGACTCAAGAGTGAATGTGGTCATGGTGAAGCTATACTTTACTTCACCCATCACTCAAAAGGTAGTCATGATAGTGAATCTCTGACGTTTGTCACTGAGGAGCAGATGCTCGTACCCTGCCACTGCTTAAAAGAGAACAAACCACTTGGGCCTCTCTATTTTTTTCCTCTTAGTCACTAAGAGATTATATATGGGCACAAGTACCACTTAGTGGATGATACCTGTAAAACAAGGTTTTTTGCCTCAAAGGAAGCACCACTCCATCTCATGGCACATTTTAACTCCAAGAATATAATTTATAGACTCATTAACTCTTAAAATTGTTAATGTTGTCCATACTAATAGATACTTAAAATGCTTGGCTTATTTTCTTTGATATCACTTAAAAATATATATTTTTAAACATTGGCATGAGGTAGAAGGTAAGGAACTCACAATAGAAAGTAATCTTCAAAATACCGAGCTCTATCCAGTGCAATTTAGCCCCAAGAGAGAACTAAGGAAAGTCACAGCCTTAAGCTGGTAGCCTGACTACTATAAAGATCTTAATTACCATTACCTGAAAGAAATTTCTTATATCTGAAATTGCTCTTTTTTTCTTTTTTTACTGGCTTAAGGTATTATAGAAACAGGACAAGACACATTCTGAAGTATTCATAAAGATCACATATAACAGCTTCTCTTAGCCATCATTTTTTACATTGCCATGTTGTTCTATATCACCTCAATTGAGACACGGGTCCTTTCCACTTGAATTACTAATCAGGTATCAATATAGAGGTTAAAAATCCTCCTAGCATAAGGAGCAAGATAAAAGAATGATTCACATTTAAAATAGTGTACTTTTCATAAAACTAGCAGCACTTCATTCTACTAGGATATACAAATTTGGTTTCACAGACTGGTCAGAAACAAAGGAAAATGTATATTGGTCCAAAACAGCTCCTTGTACAAGGGAAATGTGAGGCTAAAAGTTTTCTTTAACAACTACTTCTCCTTTAGGTGTTGTGTGAAACTACTGGAATGTCGATTTCAATGGCAGAGAGGCGGGAGCGTGCGGAATAGGGCTGTGAGTAAGTATGCATACTGGGAGGATGGGAGTACAGTGGTTGCCAGAAAGGAGAAGGCAAAGATTTGCATGCACAATACCAAATAAACAGCAGAAGGGAAGTCATAAACAGGCCCCCAGCACTAGCGATTGTGACATATACTGCATAGTCAAATGTAAAGACTGGCTCGAACTTCCTGTTCAGATGGGTGTTGTAAAAGAAGACCCAGATGGATGGGGAGAGGCTCACAGTACCTGCCAGGAAAAACAGCAGCCCGGCCACCAGGTGGCAGCCTGCACTATTGACCAGACACTTGGCCAGTTTGATGTTGGGCACCGAGGACCTGAAAGCCGTGTTACACATTCCAATCAGGCAGAGCAGCAGGGCACCCACTGCGATTAGGATGCTGAGAGGCAGGGCAAACTGGAGGACCCGCAAGTCCAGCTGGTCAACTGATGTGTACCAAGTAGTGTCGTACATCAGGCAGTCACTGCTCCCGTCGTATCGGGCACACTTCACCCACAGGCCTGTGTAAACAGTCAGGTTCTTCTCATTTCTGTTGAATGTGATCAGTCGCAATTTTCTCCAGTTGGGAAGCAGAGTCCCCGCAAAGAGGCCTGCTACCGAGGCGATGCCACACAGGAAGGAGAGCACTGTGGCTGCATGGACGTCCCGACAGCCCATGGCAGGCAGGCTTGTGCAGTACTGTCGGTCAGACTAGGGGGTGACACACAGAGGACAAATCATGAGGGGACAACAAGAGCAGAGTAGAAAAGGTGGGGCTGACTGGCCACATAACTAATGATGTCATTGAGAAGAGGGAATTGTGTCCCTGCAGCCTCTATATGTACAATAAAAATGTTTATCAATACACGTGCGTGAGACTCAGAGCACAGGTGCACACACACTGGGTCATGTAGCAAAGTCTTTAGACATGACTATTTTTCTTCATAGCGAATCACAAGAACAAATTATTTTCAAATTCTCTTACCATCATATCTGAAATTATCTTGGTTGTCAGTAATCACTCAACATACATATTTTAAGTATTTTCATGCTCCAGGCACACAAATATATAGGGTCAGGCACTCAACAACCATCACCTACAAACACCACAGATTCAGTCTCAAATGCTCAGGCAAATGGGAAATGAGACTAGCGAACAGCAGAGGTGAAGGTGGTTCATAAAAGTCAAAGGGGTAAAGGAAGCAGCACTACAGGACAGCAGAGTGGTTGAGGGCAGACGCGGAGGCGGCCTGCTTGGGTTCTAATCCCCTCCTCCTCACTTACTAGCCGAGTGACCCTGGGTCAGCTACCAACTTCCCTCTGTCTCATTTTTCTCATCTGTAAAATGTGAATAATAGTGTTATCCCACAGAATTGTTCTAAGTTTTTAATGAGTTAATATAATGTCAAGTGCTTAAAACAGGTCTGGCACATTCTAAGAGTGAGGCAAATATTAATTACTTCTCAGTGACCCGCTCAGTATCTGGCATACCAGAGCAGTTCAGAAAACACTTGTTGAATAAATAGTAAAGAAGAAAAAGCAAATATCTCATTCTTTTATACTAGGCACACCAGAAAATTACAGAATGTAAATGTACTCCTCTGAATGAGTTAGTCTAATGAAAAGACAAGAAAAGCGTCCCTGAAATTATTTTGCTCAGCTTTTCAAAATGACTTGCATGCTTTGCAGATTATTATACTATTGATTATTATATTAATATACTACTACTGGTTATACTATTACTGCTCATATAAGATAAATACTCAGATTTCTGAAGTAATGATAACCTATCTCTATTAATGCTACTGTAAGGAAAAGAAGAAAAGTAGGCTGTGTTCTTTTTCATTATATGACAAACTATAAAAACCAGTATTTATTCAGCTTCAATTTTCTGAAGAGTGTGAAACTCACTCTCCAAACACCACTCAAATATATTATCTCTGCCTTCAGGCAACAGAACAGACTACTTTAATAAGGCAGCACATTTACTTCTTTTAGTCAGATCATGACGAAGCGAAAGGTTGAGAATATTCTTACTTCTGTATATAGCACAGGTCTAGACAACCAACCATCCTTTTCAGAGTCAAACATGATCTGCTGAGATGATGAAGTAACATTTCAGGAGTTCAGGGGTCAGAAAGAAGACATGACCAAAATGCTATGAAACTGGATTAAGACTTGACTAAATGTTCAAATGGAAGGCCCAATGCTTTGTAGAAAACAATGCATATTTAATCTAATCATGCAATCTAGCAATCATTTTAGTAGCAGAAAATATAGGTAAGTGTGTACACATACCTATACACAAATAAAGTATACAATGTCAGAGTTAAAGCACTAGTGATCATTTTTAACATGTTCTCAAGTTAAACATAATTAGTTCTAAGTTTCCCCATTAATATTAGTTTACTACTTGTTTATCATGTTGCTTTCTATCATGAAGTAGCAATTGTTTGAGAAAATTCTATGGATGAATCAAAACAAAGGAATTAATAGTCCTTATTTTTTTCATGCAAACTTAGGAGAAAAACTGTCTTGACTCAGTTTAGCAAACAACCACCTTGGTCCAGCAATGGAAACGCTGGTGCACGTTTGAGAATATTTATTTATACTGGAAAAGGTGACTAATGAAACCAGGGGTCCTTATGTCTTTGATTATATTTAGGTGTAACTACTAGCTCTAGAAACCATCTCTCTCAAATATATACTAGTACTGTATTTTCCGGTGTACAGGACGACTTTTGAGATTTTCCTGGGTTAAAAAGTTGTCTTATACACCAGAAAATACGGGGTGGGGTGTGTGTGTGTGTGTGTGTATGTATGTATATATATAGTCACCCCTCAGAGACCTCAGACTTAGCCTTTTCACAGGGCCCAGACCTCCATCAGGCTAAAGATAACATCTTGACCTAAGTTATACTGCAGCTCCTGAGTCCTAAGGTGGCACGACCCATGGCTACTTTCCTAAGAACCAGATAAAAGGACACCGGTACAAACCTCAGAACCGTCCTCATGAAGTGATTTATTCCCCTTAGCTCACTTCCAACCAGTCAGCTCCCCACACAATCCCGAACCTCCTAGACCATGGTGTCCTGTGATTTTGCCCTATATCATCTGTAGCCTACATGCCACTGGGGAGCTTGAGCTTTTGAGCATTAAATCCCATTCTCCTGGATGGCACCATTCATAACAAAACAGCCAGTATTTCTCCACTACAATTCTTGGTGTCAAATGTTTGGCTCTGCTAGCGCCAGGTGGACAAAATCTTTCTTTCCCGTTCAATAACACTAATGTCAAGCTCCAGAATTCAGCTTCCTGTTGGCTTCTGCTCATTCACATGTCTCCCCCCACACTGTAAGCAGCTTGCACAGTGCCTGGCACACAAATCATTCGAGGAATATTTGAAGAAAGGAGTACTGGGCCCTGTTCCAAGACCACAGTGCCCACAAAGGAAGGCTACCAACAATGCAGAATCGAACAAAGAAGTAGCTATTGCAAAGCAATCATTCATTGAATGGGTGTTTACTGAATATCTAGCATATGCAAAGCAGTGTTAGGCCCTGCAAGAACACTGCGGCACTAAGATCTGGACGTTGGCCCAGTACGTTAACAGACCTGAGGGAAAGAATATGTCGTTTCTTAAGAACTCAACATGCTGATAATGAATCAGTTGTATGATCACTACATTCCAAGCTATTACTGTTAGGTATTACGTAAAGTGAACTAATAAGATGTGTTATTAGTTCACTTTACTTAATGTATTATCTAGGGCTGGGAAAAGACTGAGCAATGGAAGACAATGATGATTTGATCTAAGTTGTGAAGACATAAGAAAAAGGATCCCTCTGTTTCTTTCAAAGCTTCAGAACTCCTTCAGATAGCCTAGTCAGGGTCCTAACCCAATCACAATTCCTTGCTTTCAGAGGTAGGGATCAGATACTTGGAGTATCAATGTTAACTGAGATTTCTCCAAACTGCCCTGTTCCACTGGTTCCTACAATGCAAATGGAATGAGAAACAAGGTCAGGAAGAACGAGTTTATGATTAATAAATTCCTGTATTTCTTAGTGTACAGACTACCAAAGGACATGAATGAACAGAGGTGAGTCAATATTTATTTCAGTATACAGTGTGTTCAAATGTATCCTGCATCAAATCAATACAAGTGATACACCAGGCCCCTGAAATTGCTTTTGCTGAAGCATTCTTAGCTAAGATCATAGAGATTACCTAAAAGTCCTATGTATAAAACCACCAAGAAGACAGCATTTTTCAGAATGAAAATACTATTAACCTCAATTCTTTAGCTGAATTTCAACCTCAGTGCTGGAACTGATGTTCTTGCTCTTTGTACCTTGCTTTGGCCACTTTACCTTTTATGCCATTCTTAACTCCATATACATATGATTTGATGTATATCCCACTAGAAGGATGAAGCAACACTTTATAGGGATAGTTTGGAGAAGGAATGTGTTTAGTGATTTAAAATAGAAAGATAATGCTGACTCGGGTGAAGATTTGTACTAAGGGTAAAAAGATCTCCACTTTTGTGCTGTGCACCAACTGATTTTGAATCAAGAATATTTTTTTTCAAATGCAAATCTGATCATTTTACTACATTCCTTACCACTCAGTTACTTCCTATTTCACTCTGAATAAAGTTTTTAAATTTTCAAATCCCACTATCTAGTTCCTGCCAAATTCTCAATCTCCTTAAATGTCACTCTCCTGCCTTGTACACTATCTTTTTATTGTCTATTAGTGGCCTGGTGCATGAAATTCATGCACATCAAAAATGAATTAATTAGAGGAAATATTTTAATATTGCTATTTGCACTTTCTTTATAATAGAAGTGTCAAAGATGAAAGAAAGTAAGTAAAATGTATATGAAAATCTCCCTCCTGTCAGAGTCTGGGGCGTGCTGTAGGACCCAGAGTCAAGTCTCTGCCCACCCACATGAGCCTTAAAATCATGTGAAACCGAGACCCAACCGGACCCACTCCCGTCAAGCCCCGCAGGACAGGGGGCGCAGCCTCAGGTCCCCTGGCACGGCCTCAGGTCCCCTAGCCCCAGCGCTGGGGCAGGGGATGCAAGGGCGTGAGGGTGTAATGACCATTTACATATTAGTTCTTTATTATATAGGATATAGCGATACTGCCTTTCTTTTTCACTTCTCAAATTTTCCACTTTTTAATTTGGCCAAGGTCTTTCCCTCATGCTATTCTTTCTCCTAGAGCTTTCTTAATCTCATCCTATTCTGTGCTTTATTTCCTGGCCCTAACCCATTCTCCCTCCCTTATCTTTAATCTTCCCCATGTCCCTGGTCAGATGCTCTGGAAGCACCTTCGGACATTTTCTTTAATAAGCTACTGTGCTTATTAATTCCTTGTTCAGTATTTATCTTTCCCAACAGACTGTGAATTCAATTCCAGGAGGACAGAGAGCCTCCTGTTCTATTCACTGTGTCCAACACTGGCTCATAGAAGGCACTCAATTATTGTTACATGAACAAACAAACAAATGAAAGGTCCATCTGAGTATGGTCAGGATACAGAGAGAAACTATAAATTTGCTCTATTAACAACAATCCCTCCCATTCATATCCTGTGTTCTGAAGCCTCCAAGCTGCTTTTAGACTATGTCCCTGCTTTCCACTCTTTATTGGCAAAGTCTCTCTTACTTTTTAAAAAACAAAAGTTCATTTTCTTCCCCTAGAAACTTCCCAAGAAAAATGAGGCCATTCCCAGGTATCTACATACAAACTATGCTCCTAAGTTTGGCAACACTGATTAAGCTACACGGTGGTTAGGGAGTCAGTGAATGATGACTGTGTGTGTTGTTTATGTTTTCAACTTAATAAGTATGTTACACATTGAATATACCCCTCTTTGTTAAGAGTGGTTAATAAATCACTGTTTGCTCATCAAAGCTAAATATTCTATAATAATAAAAGCATAATATGCTAATTAGACCAGACAGCCGAATGACCTTCTGGACATCCTTCCAGACGACCTTCCAGATGAAGCCAGGGCTGCGAAGCCCCTTGCACGAATTTCATGCATCAGGCCTGTAGTTTATTATATTTGTATTTATATTTTCTTTTTAAAATAGCAATGGGGGAAATAAATCTCTTTTTTCCATATGAAAAGCCCTTATTAGGGATTGTGGAAAATATGGAAAGCGAAGAACGCACTTTAACAAATCTGAGAAGCACTCATGAACACTAGCTGGGAGACACTAGCTGAGCTAGGATGGAGACAGACAGACAGACAGATACACACACACACACACACACACACACACACACGTGTGGCTTGTTGTTTCCATCTGAGAGGCAGCTTGGCATTGCAGCCCAGGGGATCAAAGACCCAAATATCAATCAAAAGCTACCATTATCTACAAACTGGACAAGATATCTATATCCTTTGAAATTCCAATACTCATCTGAGGTAAATGTCTCCCAACATCATTGCAAGATCATGAATAGTAAAGTCCTTTGTAAAAAAGAATATGGTCAGCAATTTAAGTTTGTAATGATTATTAGTAGGATTACTTTCTTTAGCTAGGAATGTACTTTTCTTCTAAACTATCAGCAAACATTCACAGATTATTGTAGCCATATAACAATAATGACAGAGCATTTTCTTTGGAGTACTGACCAAATCAAATAAGGGCTGTTTCAAAACAACCACTTTGTATTTGTTAAGATGAATAAAATTTGGTACGCAATAAAAAGTTACCAAAGATAGCTAAGAGCTCTAGAAATTCAGACCCATTACTACGAATTTTTTCAATGACAAGTCTAAGGAATAGCTTTGTGAGAACACATGTAACAGCAGCTACATTAATTCTTGATAGTAAAGTTGCAGTCCTTTCTACTAATTGGGTTTTCTTAGAAACTTGTAGTTCATCCATCATTGCACAGAAGGGACGTCTGTCCTATATTTTGTTGAACAAGAGAAAACAGTCATCTGATATATGGTAGCAAAAAGAAGAGAAATAAAATCAAAGGATGTACTTACTCTTTGAGGTACTTGATAGTTCTAAAAGAACTTTAATCAATTGAGAAGAAATATATGCACATCTGAACAAAGAGTAGAAATGATCTTGGCCTAAAGAAATAGGAAAAATGCCCAAAATTAACACAACATCTTTTAAAAACTGAACTGGATTCACATGGAATTAGGAAAAATAATTAGCCATCATCTAAAACCAATGAAATGTTATATCAGAAAAGGTGGGCAGTAACTTTTTTTAAAAGGCAGTTTATTTTTAAACTCACACATATGTAACACACAGAAGAAATATTAATTCTGGGAAGATAGGATAAATAAGGATGAAAATCACATTACTGTCATGGCAATCAATTACCAACATTTGATGAATTTTTAGAGACAGTTTTCATAACTTTGGTGAAAGAATAAAGAGGGCTGAGGAAATACTGTGCAGTTAGTTGACTGGAAAGTAAAAGAAACTCATTATGCCGGACCTGCGTGGCTCAGTGGTTGAGGACCAGGTCGCTCCCCGCCAGGGCACAGGCCTAGGTTGAGGGACTGGAGAGTTTGCAGGAGGCAGCCAATCAACATTTCTCTCTCATCACTGACGTTTCTCTCTCTCCCCCTCCCCTCTGATATCAATAAACATAAAAAAGAAATTATGTTTCTTTTATTTTAATATATTTCATTGACTTTTC
Source organism: Murina feae (assembly GCA_004026665.1). Taxonomy (NCBI): domain Eukaryota; kingdom Metazoa; phylum Chordata; class Mammalia; order Chiroptera; family Vespertilionidae; genus Murina; species Murina feae. The sequence goes on from PVJC01017051.1 coordinate 20,776, forward strand.
ACAGAGAGGAAGGGAGAGGGATAGAGTTAGAAACATCGATCAGCCGCCTCCTGCACACTCCCCACTGGGGATGTGCCCGCAACCAAGGCACATGCCCTTGACCGGAATTGAACCTGGGACCCTTGAGTCAACAGGCCAGCGTTCCATTCACTGAGCCAAACCAGTTAGGGCAAGAAATTATGTTTCTTTATGCATTTTTAATGGCTACTGACGACAAAACTAGGCAAAGCTGATCTGCATTGTGCTTCCTAAAATCTGCAACTAGAGCACTTACTTTGAGTTTACAGTTCCGCCAACGGCTCAACCTGCCATTGAAATGTTTCCATATAGCCTTCTTGAGCCTCGGCAATTTCCTTTTCAAATACTATGTATCTCAATAGGGAGGATGCGAATGAAAACTTGTAAACGCCTGATAACTTCCCGAATTCAGTTTATCACTAGCCCCATTATGATCACTACATAGAACGTCGTCCCACGCAGTCCGCAGAGATTTCAATCAAATTACTTAATTTTCTAAATGTATGTTTCTTGAGTTGATAGCAATAATAACTGCTCACTCCGACGTCAAGGGAGATCGTTTTACAATAAAAGCACACCCCGGGATGCCTGAGCAATTACTGTAAAGTGCGGTCACCACGCCTGGGCTGTGCAGAACTTGGCTTCAGAGGAAAGCAAACAAGCTCCAGGGCCCCGCGCCCTGCCCCCCTTCCGCTCCCCCGAGCTGCGCCCCGAGGAACCCCGAGCAACCCGGAGCTGGTAAAGAAGGAAACGCGAAAAGGCTTCCGAGCCAACGCGGAGACCGCCCCGCAGTGAGTGGGCTTGCACCGCGAGCGGGTCATCGTTACACAACCAGCAGCAGCAGCCGGGGACTCAAAAATAGCCCCGGAGACGCCGACACCTCCCTGCTCCCGGGGACGAACACATCCTTAAGGCTCCACCAACACTCTCCTCACTCGACTTTCATGCCCACAAATGTGGTCAACGTTTCTCAATGTCCCTGATTCCCTGTGAGGCACTCCCAATTCTACACAAAACCCTCAACTACAGATGCAAAAGGCCCAGGCATCGGGCCGTTCGTCACCACACCTACCTGTGTCTCACCGCCCGGCGTTCGGCTCGCCCACACAGAGGAGCCTCGCCAGGAATCTCCCTCTCAGCGTCCCAGGAAGTGCGCTCCCAGCGAGCGCCCCGGAGGCTTCTGGGAGCCTGCTCCGGTTCTCCCGAGGCCCTTACCAGGAGTGCCCTGGGAGACTACAATTCCCAGAACCCACTGGGCCGCCCGCCGCAGCGACATCCTGAGGCACCTCCCCCGCCTTTCTCCCACCTACCCTATTCCTCTCGCACCTTCAGTTCCGTCCAGATTTGGGTTATACGTCTTTAAAAATAAACACACAAAAATAAATAAAAAACTTAAATGAAAAAAACCTAAAGATAGTTTTGAGTTGGATACCCACGTAAATATTTCCGACTAAATGTGATTTATCTGTAAGGTTAGCAAAACACCTTTAAATACATTTTTCTCCAAGTATTTACCAAGGCACGAAGTGGAAAAGAGCTCGAAATCTATAATTTATTTTGAAAATGTTCAAAGGTACAGAGAATTTGAATAGTACAACGAACACTCATATACTTACCTTCTATATTCAACAATTACCAACATTTGCCACATTTACCTTTCCATTTATTTGTGTGTGTGATTATTTGAAAGTAGTAGGCATCATGACACTTCATTTTTTAATCTAATCAGTCATATAAAACTTTTGAATTCTTTATATTCTATTCACTAATAACAGGATTTCAATGTATTGGCTATCATAGTGGTAGACCCTCAACCCTGAGCCATGCCAGCCAGGCTGCACTGGCTAAATTTTATATTTTACAATGAACATGTATATTTTATAATAAAGCTCATTAAGAAAAATGTCCAATTTATATTTTTGAAACTCAAGTTATAATCTGAAGAATACATTTATGATTAATATTGTTTAAAGTTTGCACCTCCTATTTTATTTTCTCTTTACTAAAATGTGAAAGTAGACAATGAAAAAGACTAGGCCATAAAAAAAAAAAGACTCATACAGCAACAGGCTCCAAAGTAAGGAAAAATACTCTTATACTTAAAAATGTTCAAACAGTAAATGCTGGCGAGGATGTGGAGAAAAAGCAGCCCTAGTACACTGCTGGTGGTAATGCAGACTGATGCAGCCACTGTGGAAAACAGTATGGAATTTCCTAAAATAATTAAATATGGAACTGCCATTTGACCCAGCAAACCCACTCCTGAGAATATATCCTAAAAATCATGAAACGCCAATCAGAAAGAATATACGCACACCTATCTTCATAGCAGCGTTATTTACAATAAGATCTGGAAATAACCAAAGTGATATAGATGAGTGGATAAAGGCTACAGTACATTTACACAATGGAATATTATGCAGCTGTAAAAAATGATCTTACCCTTTGAGACAGCATGGATGGACCTAGAAATTATTATGATAAGTGAAGTAAGCAAGTCAGAAAAAGACAACTAGAACATGATCGCAGTTATATATGGAATCTAATGAATAAAATACACTGATGAACAAAATAAGTCCACAGACATATAAGCATGGAATGGATTGACAAGGGAAGGGGGGATAAGGGTGGTGGGAAGAGATTAACCAGAGAATTTATATGCATATATGCACAGCCCCTGGACACAGCCAATAGTGCAGTGAAGGCTTGGAATGGGGCAGACCTGGGTGGAGGTATAAAATGGGAGATATCTGTAATACTCTCAGCAATAAAAATAAGTTTAAGCCCAGTACATGCCTCGGTGGCTGAGAACTGACCCAGGAAACAAGAGGTCACCAGTTCAATTCCCAGTCAGGGCACATGCCCTGTTTGAAAGTTTGATCCCCAGTGGACGGTGTACAGGAGGCAATCAGTCTATGATTCTCTCTCCCTCTCTCTGAAATCAATAAAATAAATAAGTTTAAAATAAATGAAAAGGAAAATTTTCCAAAAGCTGAAATCTATTTACTGCTGTCTATTAAGTATTTTCAGTGATCTTTGTTATCACCGAACATTATGTTCAAACTTAGGGTTTTTAGATTTTCTTAAAATGAGAATTCTTCATAATCGAACCAGGTACATGAGAGACTCAAAACAAACAAACAATACCTAGTTGCTGATTTTAATATTTGAGAAATCCTTTCATATATTTTTAAAAAATGATCTCACTAGAGACACTGTAAGTACAGAAATATCAGAGGATTTTATTATAGGTAGATTGGCTATCTAAACTAATAAAAGCATAATACCAGTCTCTTCGGGACTGGTAAGCCACGCCCACCAGCCAATCAGAGCGACTATATGCAAATTAGCGTAGCCAAGATAGTGGAGGCTGCAGCCCGGGAGAAGCCGCATACAGGGTCCAGCCATAGCACAGGATGGGAAGAGCAAGCAGGCCAGTGGCTGAAGCCGTGGGCGGGAGGAGCAGAGCGAAGAGGCTGTGGCCTGGAATCCATCATTGCGGGCACACACACGGGCCTCCGGGGCTCCCCGTGTGTGCCCCGGCCACCAGATCGCTTCCCAGGCAGATGGCCCCAAGGGTCAATGGGAGCTGTGGGCAGCCTGAAAACGGCCCTCAGCCCCTCTCCCAGGCTAGCCAGGCACCCCAGTAGGGACCTGAACCCTGAAGGGGCTGTGGCCAGCCTGAAAACTGCCCTCAGCCCCTCACCCAGGCTTGCCACACCCTCATGGAGTGAGGGTCCCCACTGGGGAGCTTGGCCAGACTGCAAACAGACATCGGCCCCTCACCCAGGCTGGCCAGTCATGCCAGCAGGTGGACATTCCCAGAGGGGTCTTAGACTGCGAGACGGCACAGGCCGGGCTGAAGGACCCCCCGCCCCCCGCCCAGTGCACAAAAATTTGTGCACTGGGCCCCTAGTAAAACTATAAAATGTCATTTTCAGCTTTCACTTTTTTTTTTACTATTGATACACTTAACTATTAACTTAAAAGGATATGGTTCTCAAATGATGGCGTATATATCAGAAGGTTGGTAGTAACTGTGGAATACATAATACTCTGTGAAAAAGTTATCAAACAAACACAATTTCATGTTCATTTTTAATGGATTTAAATTGTATCCATTCTGGAACTAGTAACATCATTCCTTGATAGTGGCTCACTATGAGATACTGTATTAGAAATCTGTAAATTAAGCAACTGTTTCTTATGATATGCATCATTTTCCTGTTCTGCATGTTCATCCAGAGATTTCCTTATACAGTTCTTTAATTCGTCAGTTCCTTCTCCCGTAATTGCAGAGATGGGGATGATGTGTTCGAACTCCATTATCCTCTCTGGAATCATCTTATTTTGAAATAAATGCAGAAAATCTGAAACAAAAAAAACCCACAAAACTATGCTGATTTTCATTGTCTCTGAAGTTTAAGTCAGAACTATGTTAAAGGTTTGATTTGTGAACCAAGAAACCAAAAATAGCATTTTAAATTCCTTTTTCTTTCTCTTTCTAATATGCTCTCAGAAACTTGGTTTTTACTATTGACAATGGTAAGGTTCTTGACACATGGTAGATATTTGTTGGATTAAGATATTTTAAACCAAATTAAGTGTAAATAAAAGAATCACAGGAGATGATTTACTTACAAAAGCAAGTTGCTTTGGGGGCGGGTGTTGGCTAAAGTGAGGCTACACAGATTGTCTGAAAGAACCTTTCAATAAAAATAAAATCATCTATGATTTGGGATACTCTAGCTTGCCTCTGTACATGGATGGCCTTTAACTGCCCTAAAGTATAGGCACTGGTACAAGGAACCATATTAAAATTGAGACAGGTGTGGGGGTAATTCAAGGGGAGATCATTTCAGAGGGTCTACTCTTATCACTCCATAGTGGCTGAGAGATGTTCTATTACTTTTTCCTCTCCCAGGCCACCAAGGCAATGGGAGGAGGTGTGGTATACAACGGGATGGGTCAATACTGACATGAACTGCAAAGGCTGGACTGAAAGAGAATGGACAAGCCAACAGGGAGCTTGGTTTCTGAGATTCATTTGCCATCAAGAAGTCCAGAGAGGTAAAACTCAGAAATTTGTTTTTGATGTTTCAAAACAGCTATAAACTCTTGAGTTACCTTCTCTCTTGGCACCTCCTCTGAAAATGCCTTCTGCAAGACCATCTAGCAAACAGATCTAATGATCTCATAAAGCAAAGGACATTAAGGAATAAAGACTATTTACTACTTCCAGGGAATATTTATATCCCAAAAGTAAGTCAAGGACAGCTTCAAAATGTAAGTTATATCAGGGAAATATTTTTGAGCAGAAAAAGAATCTGGTGTTGACTGCTAGTCCTAATAATAATTTATTTCCCCCAATTTTTATCCCAGGGATAAAAACAGAGAAATTAGTACTATTTAAAAACATGTAAGCCACTTACCCTTCTCCCTACATTTCCTCATTTGTGAAGAAGTTCACTTCTAGACTCAGTAAAATTAAAGTATCATCACTGTAGGGTAGAGAGTTCTGCTAAGTTCAATATTCAAGACAATGGAGAGTCCCTTTATATTTTTATTTATTTTAAAATGTTTTTATTGATTTCAGAGTGAAGGAGAGGGAGAGAGAATAGAAGGATCAATGATGAGAGAGAATCATTGATCCGCTGCCTCCTACATGCCCCCTACTGGGGATCGAATCCACAACTCAGGCATGTGCCCTGACCTGGAATCCAACGATTTCCTGGTTCATAGGTTGATACTCAACCACTGAGCAACACCAGCCGGACTGGAGAAACCCTTTAAGTTCCTTTATACAAAGTGGTCCATTTAAAAAGAAATTTCAAACAATAAATCCTTTTGGAGTAACAGCATCTATTTTTCTGTACATACACATGTACTCAAGTTCTTCTTCAAAGACCCATAGAGCTGACATTGCAGACACATAAAGTACGTCTTTAGAACTATTAGCTGTTTTAAATTTACGGTGTACTAGGGGAATAGAAATATAGAACCTGAGAAATATGCTACGGTGAAAGACTTTATAGGAAGATGCTCACTTTTTCCTCTTCTGATCCAAATAACCTAGTAAGGACCCAGTTTAAGTTTTTCTTCTTCATGAAGCCTAACCTCTTCAGCTCACAGGATCTTTTTCTTCTTTGTCTCCTTTTATTCGGAACATCACACATTCTGAAACTTGGTGAGTATTATATTATAATGTTATGTAAATGTTTCATTGGGTGCGGGTTCTGTCATCAAACATACTTTCTTTAAGAGTAGTAACTGTCAGTTTTCTTTTCCACTGAGTGCATCACTTGGTGCAAATCAGGTATTCATTACACTGTCATGAAATGAAGAATCAGTTTTACCTTTAGGATTCCGGAGTTGGTTCATCAGTTCGTGGAGTTTATTTTGGGCATCTGGCAAGTCCATTTTATTTATTGCCAGGAGTGCAGGTTTTGCTCGAAGTTCCTCATCATACAACTCCAATTCCTTTAAATCAAAAAAGAAAGACCAAATAATTTTGTTAAAATATCTACTAGTATATAGGTTACTGTTTGTTAATATCTTTCTTTACCTTGTAAGCCTAGGCAATCTAGAGCTCAGTCACATCTCTGAAATGCAATAAATCCCAACCACCACAAAATTAATTAACAAAGGAAACTCAGAAAATGTTTAATAGTTAGGTCACGTGTCAATATATTTTGGCTTACATAACATCCTAGAGACAGCTGTGATTTGTGTCTTGAGCCAAATACAAATATCTGGAATTCTATTAAGCATACAGATAAAATTTAGAATTGAATAGAAGAAAATCTTCATGACCAGGAATTAGGCAATCGTTTTTTAGCTATGACACCAAGAAGCATAAGGAAAAGAAAAAATAGACAAATGAGACTTAATTAAAATTTAAAATTCTGTATTTCAAAACATATCACAAAGAAAGTGAAAAGGCAACTGGTAGAACAGGAGAAAACATTTGCAAATCATGTATCTGAAAAGGGACTTGTATCAAAAATACAATGAACTCTTACAACTCAACAATAAAAAGACAAAAAAAAAAAACAATTAAAAAATGCACAAAGAATCTAAATACGAGTTTCTCCAAAGACAACATATGGCTAATAAGCACATAAAAAGACAATCAACTTCATCAATCACTAGAGAAATGCAAATTAAAACCATAATGAAATACCACTTCATTCCTACTAGGGTGGCTAAAATAAAAAGATAGACAATAACAATTAATATCTAAGCATAGATATTAATGTGGAAAAAGTGGAAACCTCATACAAGGCAAGTAGAATTGTAAAATGGTGCAATGGTGCAGCCACTCTAGAAAACAGTTTAGCAGTTCCTCTAAAATGTTGAACAGAGAGTTAACAGTTATCTAGCAATCCCACTCCTAAGCATATACTCAAAAGAAATGAAGGCATGTCCATACAAAAACCTGTGCACAAATGTTTACAGGAGTATTATTCATAATAGGTAAAAAGTGGCAAAGGAAATAGAGTATACAAAGTCCTGGAGATAAGAAACATCACAGTGTTAGAGAGAAATCATAGGGTTGAATATGGAATGGAAGAGGGACAGGCAGAGAAAGACAGACTGCTAGGTAAGGAGTCCAACCTTACCAAACCTCATACACCATGGTCAGGTTAGATTTTAACCTAATAGCAATGGGGCACTATTGAAGTATTTTAAGCAGAGACCAAACATTAGTTTGGTTCTTGTACAAAGCTCACTCAAGCTGCCTCATAAAAAATGGATTACAGGGAAATGAGACTGGAAGCAAAGAGACCAGATAGGAGGGACTTACAACATTCTAATGACAGGGGTTGATGATTAAAACAATGAGGATGAAAACAAGCAGATAACTCCAGCATAATTTAGGATATAAAACTGAAAGGGCTTGATACAGGTGGTGAAAAAGATAGAATTAAGACCACAATCCAGATTTCCTGCTTACATACTCAGTAAAGTTCTGGAGGAGATGGGAGAATTAAAAGGGGGAAAATGAGTCCGTTTTATATATATTACTAGTGGCCCAGTGCACAAAATTCATGCACATAAAAAGGGGATTAATTAGAGGAAATATTTTAATATTGCTATTTGCCCTTTCTCTATAATAGAAGTGTCAGATATTAAAGTAGTAAAACGTATATGAAAATCTTCCTCCTGTCAGAGTCTGGGGTACACCATAAAACCCAGAGTCAAGTCTTCAACCACCCACGTGCACCTCAAAATTGCTCGAGATCCAAACCTGGACAGCCCCCTTCATTGGGCTAGATCCAGACCTGGCCGGTCTCACCCTGTCAAGCCCTGTCAGGTGGGGGGGGGGGTGCAGCCTCAGGTCCCCTAGGTGCTAGGGCAGGGGGACACAGCCTGAGGTCCCCCATCAAGCCCTGCTGGGCGGAGGGAGTGGCCTGTGATCTCCCAGCCTGGCGCTGGGGCAGGGGGCACAGCCTGAGGTCCCCTGGCCTGGTGCTGGGGTGGGGGGCATGAGGCCTGAGGTCCCCTGGCCCAGCACCAAGGTGGAGGGCACACCTTGAGGGCCCCCTTCAAATCCCGCTGGGTGGGGGGCATAGCCTCAGGTCCCCTGGCCCGGCATCAGGGAAGAGGGTGCAGCCTGAGTTCCTCTGGCCTAGTGTCAGGGCGGGGGGAGCAGCCTGAGGTCTCCTGTCAAGTCCTTCGGGTGGAAGGCACGACCTGAGGTCCCCTGTCAAGCCCCATGCAGGAGGTGGGTGGGCGTGTAGCCTCAGGTCCCTGCTGATTGCTCCTTAAGGCTCATTATCGGAACTTAGCCTCAGCTGTGGGTGCAAACTGACCGGAGTGATGGTCAATTTGCATATTCCCTCTTTATCATATAGGAAGTTTGAGAAGTTAATGGGATATGCAATCAAAGATGTCCAAGAGGCAGCTGGTCTAAACCTTAACCAAAAGATCTGGGGATCAGATAAAGATTTGACAGTCATCAGTGTATTTTCTTAACTGTTTAAAGGATAAACAGGCCCAGCCAGGGTGGTTTAGTGGTTGAGAGTCAACTTATGAACCAGGAGGTCACAGTTCAGGGGATATGCCTGGGTTGTAGGCTCAATCCTGTGTGGGGTGTGGAGGAGGCAGCTAATCAATGATTCTCATCACTGATGTTTCTATCTCCCCCTCCCTTCCTCTCTGAAATAAATGAAAATATATTTTTAAAAAATAAACAGGAAAGAGCATAAAAAGTAGACTGATAAATAGTCTAAGAAGTAAGAAGTAAGAATAAAAGTTCAAGCAACATAAGGTTTGAGAAGTACACAATAAAAAGGTTTTATTGGTTGCAATAGTTTGAGGAGAAGGTTAATAGTGAAGAACTGGAGACAGCAAGTTTAGATAATTTTTTATCATCAAAGCTTCAAACAGGTGGAATATATTTTATTTTATTAAAATTATTATCATTCCATACAGTGTTATGTACCTATATATTAGACCAGATTCAGAATTCAGTAAAAGAGCAACAGAAAACCTACTTTCGTAAGCAGTAATACAGTTTCAAAGGCAGTTCTGTATGGAGTTCGAGAAGAAAGTTGAAATCCAGAAACATCAACCTAAAATAAAATAGGGAGACAGCCCTTAACGTAAGATTAGCTACATGTTTCTGTTTTGAAATGTTTTATTCTCTCAAGCTAAAATAAATTTCTCATTCTATACTCTATTGGTAATTTAGTAATTCAAAATAAGAGAGCCCTGGCCAGCACCGCTCAGTGGTTAGAGCACTGGCCTGCACCCCAAAGGATCTCCAGTTTGAGTCCCGGTCAAGGTACCTGGGCTGCAAGTTTGACCCCAGCCCTGGCTGGGGTGCCTGTGGGAGGCAAGCAATCGATGTGTCTCTGTCACATCAATGTTTCTCCTCTTTCTCTCTCTCTTTCCTCCCCCATCCCTTCTACTCTCTCTAAAAAAGTCAATGGAAAAAATATCCACAGGTGAGGATTAACAAAAAAAACAAGAAAACAAAATAAGAGAAATTGAAGTGTCAAGGTAACTATAACTATTCTGATAAAATCACAACCACTGATAAAATGACTAGTATAGATGAGACAATTTGCATTAATATGAACAATGTCATAAATAGCTGGCCCTGGAACACCTTGGGGGTTAGGGACACCAATACCTACTCCACCCTGCATAGTCAAAAATTAGTGTATAATTTTTGCCTCCCCCAAAACTTGACTACAGCCCCTGGGTACTCTTGGGGGATTAGTTCCAGGACCCATACATGGATACCAAAATCTGTGGATGCTTAAGTCACGTATATAAAATGGCACAGATCAATGCATACAGTCAGCCCTCAACATTGGTAGGCTCCCAACACCATGGATCAAAAACAGCACAGGTATTCATAGAAAAAAATCTGTATATAAGTGGACTTGTACAGGTCATACCCATGTTGTTCAAGGGTCAGCTATATATAATCTAACACCACCAATAAAACAGGAAAAAGACACTATATAATACAGTACTATGGTGAAAATTTTAAGGAATTAAACCTTAACGAGTACGGCCAAACTTACATCTGATATAGTAAATAATGCCATTTCCACGCCCATATTATAAACAACGATTATAGTATCTGACCCCCATTTAAACAGACTTAGTGGAATCACCTATGCTACCACTTTATTAAAAATTTCTGGGAAAACTACATTCAATAATTTTTATATTCAGTTGAATATTTCATTAATATACATGACTTACAACAAAAAGCAGTTGTTTAGTTCTTTCTACATGCTTGAGGAATTTGTGGCCCATTCCTTTGTTCACATGTGCTCCTTCTATTAAGCCAGGAAGATCAGCTACCAATATCTAATACAAAGTTAAACAGTTTGATAAAAAAGAAAAATACATGAAAACCGTAAGTAGAATTACATAAAAAAAATTTCATGGTATTTCGAGTATGAACAGGTCCTGTTTTGTGATTATCACTGCATCTTTATAAAGCCAAAATACCTTTACAACAAAATGTATTAAGAATCAAATCCTTTTTAAATAGAGTCCTATTTAAAATTATTAATCTAACAATTTGGAACTTTAGGGATTAATTTAACAGTTGTTAATCACAAAATTCTAGTAAGAATTCCATAAATTACATTGTTTAATGTGAACTTTTCATAGAATTTCAACTTCCTAAATTCTTTTTTAAAAATATATATATTTTTTTTTTATTGATATTTTACAGAGTGGAAGGGAGAGAAACAGAGTCAGAAACATCAATGAGAGAGAAACACTGATCAGCTGCCTCCTGCACACTCCCTACTGGGGATAGTCCTGCAACCAAGGTACATGTCCTTGACCGGAATCGAACCAGCGACCTTTCAGTCCACAGGCTGATGCTCTAGTCACTGAGCCAAACCGCTCAGGGCTTTCTAAATTCTTAAAAGTGCTCAAAGATATTAATTCAGCTGGCATTTACTTAGTACAGCTATGCAGTTTTAAGTTTTAAATTCTATATGTAGTCAATGTTCCTTTTCTATTCATAATCTATCAGGAAGACTGTAGACCATCCTTAAAAAGTAAAGGGTATGATTCGTTTCTGGGTTTCGGCACCAAAAAAAAAGAAAAGAAAGAAAGAAAGGAAAAAAAAGTAAAGGATATAGCATCCCTATTTTCCTTTGGAGAGGATAAATATTATTAGCCATTATCTTACATCTATGGTTTTCAAACCTCACTGCACATCATAATCAGTTTTATAAATTACTAGGGGCCCGGTGCACAAAAATTTGTGCACTGGGGTGGTGGGGGAGGGGGGTCCCTCAGCCCGGCCTGTGGCCTCTCACAGCTTGGGACCCCTCTGGGGATGGACACCTGCTGGTGTGCCTGGCCAGCCTGGATGAGGGGCCAATGTCTGTTTGCAGGCTGGTCAAGCACCCCAGTGGAGATCCTCACCCCAGAGGGTGTAGCAAGCCTGGATGAGGGGCCAAGGGCAGTTTTCAGGCTGGCCACAGCTCCCACTGACCCTCTGGGCCATTGCCTGGGAAGCAATGGAGTGGCGCTGGCCACCCCATAGGCTTCCCAGGAGGGGGCATGGGGTCCCCCCACCCCCCAGGCTTCTCCGCCTGGGAGGCCATTCCAGTGTTGCTGGCCACCAGATCAGCCTC